>JASKGO010004183.1:0-29896 GCA_030556065.1 Holobus sp. GC000080
ATGTAAGACGCTAAGATGCTAAGAGACTGAGAGAGAGAAGAGGACAGAAGTTGGAGGAATCTTTAAAAGCTTCCATTACGTGTAAAGATTGTTTTGTAGAGCAATCCTCTTGCGTAACTACCATTTTAATGATGGTGATGCTTGCCGCCTGCTAATCTAAATTCTAAATATTCGGAAATTTTCCTATGCTTGATTCTTGTTGTTATTATAATGATTATAGTTTTGCATTTTTGCATAAAAAATAAGAATCCTTTTGCCTTTTTCCATTTCTTCTTCTTCTTTGGGAATTAAAAAAAAAAAAAAAACAAAAAAAAAAGTGTTAATAAAAAATTGTTTTAATTCTTAATTTAAAAAATGTTTTTCTTATTATTGTAATCACAGAAAAACATTTCTAATTACTACAAATTTTAATTTTAATTTTTTTTAAATTATTTTTCGTGTTTTGAAATTGTTTTTCATAGTATAAGAAGCAATTTTAATTATTCAAATTTAAAGCATTTAATTTTTTTTATAGCTCTTCTATAATCTCCAACAAATTACCACTTGAATTACCATTAATAACATGGTAAAAAAAATGTAATTGCAATATCTTCTTCTCAGCTTCTCAGAGTTTTATAGCATTCCGATCGCTTTATTTCTTTATACAGCAGATAGAAGTATATATTGACATTTAATAATCGTTTCGTAACTTTTCATTTATAGCCGGTAGCTAACATAATTAAACATCTACATCTGCTTTTACTATACTTTGCTTCAGTCTTCACTCTTCCCTTTAATTTCTCCTCCTCTTTCTCTTTCTTTCCCTTTATACATTTTTTTTTTCGGTTTTTATTTCTTTTTCTTTTATTACGATCCCCCGAATTGTTAAAATTGTTACTGTTGTGTTTTTTTATAGCGCCGTAAATTAAGGCTACAATTAGTCGGGCCATGCAGCAATGCTCGTCGGCGATTAATTTCCTAATTGGACCGGCGCGTCATTAATTAGTTATTTATCGCGCGCGGCCACTATACTAGAAGTGTTGACGCTTTCGCTCGTCCTTTGACAAATTATATTCTCGGTTTGTGCATGTCTCTACAATTGTGTCTCTCTGTGTGTCTGTGCATTTGTGTGTTTCTGCATGTGTGTGCGTTGTCCTTCCAGCAAGTTTAGCAGGATCGCATGCAATGCCCCTCGCATGTCCAACGCACATAACTCCCGATCCTGTTGATTTACCGACGTTTAGCCTACCTGTGTGTGCTGTCTCATATTTAAAACAATCTTTAGTCGCTCCGGTAATACTCTCTCTTTAGTCTTTATACTGTAAAAGCCTATTTAGTATTTTAGTTTTTCCGCTTGGAGTTTATTGAATTGCGCGATAAATTTTCACATGCTGTGCTCTCTCTCTCTCTCTCTTACTTTTTTGCTCTTTTTATTAATTGATTTCATTTTTTTCCCTTTTTTTTTCATTCTTTCATTTATTAATTAATTAATTAATTAACAAATCTTTTATCATTTTTTTTAATTGATTTTGAACTTTGCAGTCTTTTTAAATGGTGAAAATTCTCTTCCACTAAAAAGCTTTAGAAATTTTAAAGAGAAAACCTTTGAATAAGCTATGAAAGCTCTTTTTATTAATTGTTTTGTTGATTTTTTATTAATTTTTTAAAGAATTGCTTGTTCTTTTGATAAATTTAGATTTATTAAGTGATTTTGAATGTTGTTGTCCTTTAAATTAGTGAAAATTTACTTCCCAAGAAAAGACAATAGAAAAATTGTAAAGAAAAGCTTTGTATAAGCTGTAAAAACTTTTTTTTATTAATTTTCGGTATGATTTTTTATTAATTAATTAAATAATTGCCAGTTTTATTGGTTAGTTAATATGTTTTAAATAAATTTAGGATTTTTTTGTCCTTTAAAATGGTGAAAATTTAGTTCTTAAGTAAAAACAACAGACAAATTCTAAAGAAAACTTTTATTTAAGTTATAAAAGATCTATTTATTAATTGTTTTTGTGATTTTTGAATTATTTATTAATAAATTGACTTTTCTGTTGTTAAATTAATATTTTTTAATTGATTTTTAGTTTTTTTTTTAGTCCTTTATAATAATGAAAATTAACTTCCCAAACAAAATCATTAGATAAATCCTAAGGAAAACCTTTAAAGAAGTTTGAAAAGTTCTTTTTACTAATTGTCTTTGTGAATTTTTATTAATTAACCAAAAAATTATCTTTTCTGTTGTTAAATTAAAATTTATTAATTGATTTTTAATTTTTTAATCCTTTATATTAATGAAAATTAACTTCCCAAACAAAAGCATTGGAAAAATCCTAAAGAAAACCTTTTCATTAGTTTGAAAAGTTCTTTTTACTAATTGTCTTTGTAATTTTTTCATAATTAATTAAAAAAATGACTTTTCTATTATTAAATTAATACTTTCCGATAGATTTTAAATGTTGTTTTCTTATAAAATGGTGAAAATTTACTTCCCTGGCAAAATCACCAGGAAAATTCCAAAGAAAACCTTTGCAAAAGCTACGAAACTTAAAGAAAGCATTGTTTCCACATCTATAATAATAAATTCGGTCATTTATTAGAAGTAAAAGCGAGTGGTACGTAGGTATTTACTCGGGGGGCAACACAGAACAAGTGGAGGAAAAAAAAAGTAAACTGAAAATAAAAAAGAGAGGCAAGATGCAGTTTAGATAGGAAAAACTGAAAATAAATGTATAAAGTTGCAGAACGTTAAAGAAAATTAATGTTATCGGATGAAGGCACACGCAAAAGTCGCAGAAGAACGCACGAACGAAACAAATAAACGACGCCACTGCCGCCGCCGCCGCCGCTTGCCGCCGCGAACTCGTAGGGCAGACGTTAAGAAAGTGAGAGAGCGATGCAAGCAGAAAAGAAGCAAAGAGAAAAAAAAGTTTAAAAGCTTTCCCTCTTATACTCGCAGCATACGGAACATATTTCGTGTAGCGTTCATTAGGGTAATATGATTTAAGTGAAATATGATTAGGAAAGTTTCTTCGCGCGGCGCGCGGCCTGCTCACCGCACTGCGCTCACCGAAATTGTTTTTATCTCTGGCGACGCGCCGCGCGTCCCGACGCCGGAATTGCGGTGACAATATTATAATGGGTCGTCGAGTTCGGTCCCCGCAACCGTTCCCACTGCTGTGTGCGCTTTATGATGCATATTTAGATCATCAATCTTCATAATAGTTGCTTGATGCTGCGCTTCTGCTTTTCTGCCTCTCTCTGCCTGCTCTATCCAGTTCCAGTCTTCTCCAGCATGCTTTACCTGCTGCACCCTTCGCGCTTTTGCATCTCTATGCAGTTAGCAGCAGCAGAAGCAGAAGCTGAGGGGGTGCGCGCTCGAAATCCACTGCTGTCAGAAAGCACATGGCCATAGGGTGTTAATGACATCATATTTCAAATTATTAATTATTATATCAGCATTTCGGAATGGAGCGAACCAAGCCGCAAACAGCATATAGGGGGTTGAAGTTGGTAATTTTTTTTTCTTTCAGAAGCCATTTGTCATTTACAAGAAATTCTAATTGCCTTTTTGGAATTTCTAATTACTAATTTATATTAAAATTTATTTAAAAAAGAGATGACATGAATTTAAATTAAAGAAATCAATAGATTAATTGTTATGCCTTTAAGATGATTTTTTGTAGAAATAGAATTTAAAGAAAGGGGTGGAAATAGAGAAATATATTTCTAGATCATTGTTCTTGAAGTAGGATATATCAAATGATGTTTAAAATAATCCTTCATTGTATCAAATGTCTTTTTTATTTCAATTTAAATTGGAGAAATCATTTTTTAATCAATCCATTAATTGTTTTGCCTTTTCGATGTTTCTTTTTTCTTTTCTTTTTTGATAAAAAGAAGCATAGTTTGTATTTTTTTTTCCAAAGCCATTTATATTTATTAAGAAATTCTAATCTAATTTTTTCAGAATTACTAATTTAAATCTAATTAAAATCAGTCATAAAAAGAAGATCAATTCGAATTAAAGAAATCAATCAGTAAATTGCTTTGCCTTTTAGATGATTTTTGTATAAAGATGTTTTAGAGAAAGGGGTTGAAAGGGAGATGATTGTTATTGAAGTAGAATATATTAAATCATATTTAAAATAATCCTTCATTGAATGAAATGTCTTTTTTATATCAATTTAAATCAGCAAGAAATTGCAATTTTTCGGAATTTCAAATTACTGATTTAAATCAAATTAAAATTAAACTTAATTTCAAAAAACACGAAGAAAAACTAAAACGAAAAGTACTCAACGTGGAGGAGCAATATTACCTAAGTTATAAACAAGTTTAAATCGGGATTTTTCAGAAGTGTAGCATCTAATAAAGCTCTTGGTGAACTTTGCGACAAACTTTACGCGATAATTAGCTGCTGCACACACATTAAAGCCGAGCAGGGATCAACCCTTCATTTACATATCTCTAATTGTTTCTCTTGGGAAGTTGCGCACAAGAAGACACAAAGGCCTCCGACGGCCTTCTTGAATTTCGCATCCCTCTGCATCTCCACTCCACCAACTCACTCCGCTACACTTACTTACCCTTAAACATGATCCATCCGACAACTATTCCACGTTAGCATCGTGTTGTGCTAAGTAAATAATAGATTTGTTGGTGGCGGTTTGTTATCAAATTCCGAACGTCTTGAAGCAGCGGCGGCGGCAAGGCGGAAATTATACTTCAAGATTTACATCTTAATGTTACATTATTATGTCTTATCGTTCCATAGTTGTGTTCGTGAATTTGCTTGCGCTTAGAAACCCTTTTCGAATCAATTACCAGAACATTATCTGCGTAATTTGACTTATGGTTTATTTGCGAGTTTATCTCTGTGTGGGACTTGCTTGGGGAGATGAGACCAGCATACAAATATTATAACAAGCCCTGGCTGGGGCTATTGGAAAATAAATAATTCATATTCATATAGTGTACGGCTTGGGTATGGTATGGTATGGTATGGTATGGTATGTATGAAGAGGGAAAGCTGATGGTAAGGGAGGCAAAGGGTAGAAATGCCACTTGAAATATTGTCCCAACGTCTCGGCCGCCGTTATAAATGTATGCAGGTTTTTGTGGCATTCGCTCGGACAAACAGTGATAATAGAAGAGTTATGTCTTTGGTCGCGCATAAATCTACCCCGCACTCCACTGAACGTTATTACGGTCGGTCACGCGAATTTCACTCTCTCTCTCTCTCTCTCTCTCTCTCTCTGTCTTTCAACCACCGAACGCCATCACCCCTTTTCATATGCACTTATTGTTTATTACATCATATCATTAACTTAAGTCATTTCTTTAATATCTATTTAAATCCAAGAAAATCTATTTGAAATCATATTTATAATTAATTTGGCTTTTAAATGCTTTGTTTTTAAAGGCTTTTTAAGGAAGAAGATTTAAAGTAATATGAGAAAGTGAAATGAAATGAAAAAAAATATTTCCTAGTAAGTCTAAGTTGAACAAATATGATGTCATCAAGTGTTCTTTTAATTAGTTTGTCGTTATAACAAATTATAACAAGACTTCTTTTATGTTAATCAAAACTATAAGTAAAAGTGCGTAATCTTAAAGAAATTACGAAGCATTAGATTGCAACTTTAAAATAATTTCATTCTTAATTAACAACAGTCCTCCGAATCTCTGTGCAGCTTAACAACTTAACAAATAACAATTTTACTTTTTAATTTGTATGCATTATCCATTTACATTTATAATAAGCAACACACTTCGAATTTCAATGGGGAAGATTAGCTGTTAATCCATCTTCTTCCAACCAATGCGTATGTGTAGCGCAGTGAGTAAAAAAGCAATTTGAAAAACATTTTTCCAATTATAACGTTGCAGCCACTAACCATAATATACTGACAATCTGTTAATCCAGCCCATTTAACATTTGTTTCTTTCTTTAATTTATTTTATTTTCAATTTGTTTGTATTTTTTTTTTTCATTTTTATTTTAAAGCCAATAATAAAATTTCTAAAATTACATCAAAAGGATTAATTCCATTCTAAATAAGACACCCGTTAGTTAGTTAGTAAACGTTGCTTGGTTTAGAGTTATAGTATAGAGTTAATAATGCAAAAAGAACAAGGCTCGAGTGAAATTAATAACACGCAGACACAAGTAGCAAGCGAAAATATAGAATTCTGACAGTTATTTTGAAGCATCTAGACGCATTTTCTCAAGTGTACGTACACCCTATGCATGCTTAGAATTCAGTGGAATTCAGGAGGCTGAAGGAGAAGAGATGAGACAGGTGAAAGCCATTACGCAGTCTTCTTCTTCTTCTTCTTCTTCTTCGTGTCGTCTTCCACTGCAATCTGCGAAGTATATACACCACTTGCAGCATCACATAATATATATATATATAGAGGTATAAAGTATAAAAGCCGGTGCATAATTACGCGCATAAAATCTGTCTGTAGAGTCTGTAGTCTGCACACAGTAAATAGTCTAGCTGTCACTAAACTGGCTTACCATCAACGAGAGAAATTCTATGTAATTCTATGTATTTATTAATGTAAAATGCAAAATTAATGTAAAATAAATGAAGGAATAGCAATTGATTGTTGGTAAATCAATAATTTATTGAAGTCCAGTACAGTCCAGTCGAGTCCGGTTTGGTGGAGCGTACAATATTTAAGCAAATGTGCTTTTGCTTACTAAGCTATTCGAAGGGCTGTTAGTGGATTATCATCATCATCCGCTATGCACATTTACAATTTCAAGTAAATAATTCTATATTGGCAGAGAGGTATAGGTATAGCCGTGGACTATGAGTGGGTGTACATAGTCCTTCAGGATTACCCGACGATCAATGTTTGCTTATCACTGTTTATTTGGTCAGTTTTAGCTACATGCATTGGATATAACAGATTATTTACTGATTCGAATAAAAAGTAAGCAAATCAAGTGGAAAATAAAAGTAGATTTCAAAAATCAGCTGAAATTTTTTAAGTAATTTTTGAGCGCAAAAATATACATATCTGAAGAGATCGCAAGTCGTTAATTCATTTGGCGATCGTATGGTTATTATGTTTAACGCGTATAAAGATACTGAGGGGTGGCAAACATCGTCTCCTGTGCTCGCTTATCTCTTCCTAGCAGGATTGTTTGCTCAGGCATTATATTTAACACATTCTGTATGTGTGCTGCCGTACGCGCCAGAAAGCAAATTTTATGTGATGATGATGATGATGATAATAATAGCGCAATTGCATACAGAGACTTATTTGTCAGTTTCGGGTAAGGCTCTCGGATTATACTTCTCTTTGGCTATGTGCAGCAGCAGCAGCAGCAGCAGCAGCCGCCGCTGCTAATGCTAAAGAGAAGTATAATCAAGACCGAATTTACAACGGGGGATTAATTCGAAGAACACTTGATGACATCCCACTTCAACAACTCTTAGACCTCCGACTTTAGAAACAGATTTCCTCATTTTAATCTATCTTTAAATCTCTTTTTATTTTTACTGAACTTTTCTTTTTAAAGAAGTTTATTTAAAATTTATTTAAAAAGTTGTTACAAATTTAAAAAAACAACGATTGTTTCCTGATTTTCCCCAAAAATTGGAAAAATAAAAATAAAAGGGCAATGGATTGATCGGGGTGAAAGAATATTATTTATGTGGAAACCAGAAATACATAGCATATAATAAAAAGTAGGTGCGAAGCAGTTTGGCTTGAGTCTTGACCGATAAGTGTTGACCGGAAAACCGACAGAGAGAGAGAGAGAGAATTTTACGATATCGTTGGCCGCTTACAGCAAAAGCACTAAAGATATTTTCCAAGGGTGGCTTCTCCATCCGCCACACCATTTGTGCCAGACCAATATAATGATAAAAGGGTGGTAACGTCTGCGACCTGATTTAACATAGCCCTATAGCCCTCCACCTCCACACACAGCGACATACGATATAGAGATCGCGTCGTATAAAAAGCACTTGCGGTCATGTTTCTTATACTTTCTTTTCTTTTCCTTTCGTTCCTTCCTTCGTTTTTCCTTTCCTTCTTTTGTTTTTTTGTTTTTCCGATGATGTGTAATAGTGTAATATTTCCTGATTCCTCAAACCACCCCCTTAAAACATTTTTTTTTCTTTTTTTTTTTTGAATATACAAATATACAAAAGCAATAATTTAAATTTATTTACCAAAGGTGTTAATTTTGATGTTTCGATTTCGGAGATCGACCGATAAGAGAGGAAATTTGTATTCGAAATGTATCTGCTCGTATACATAAATAATATATCGGTGGTTTTTATTTATATAATTTATATAAAGCACTGACTGCGTGTTTGTCCAAAGGGGGCAAAGTGAGAAAAAGAGAGAGGAAATGAGCCCAAAGCACTGAAGCTGCTGCTGCTGCTGCTGCTGCTGTTGTTGCTGATAGCATCTGTGTATCTTTAATGAAAAAGGATGGTCCAAGTTGGTGGTTGCGGTACATTTTATGCGCTATTTCTCTTATACAGTGTGTGTTTACAGGACACACACACACACACACTATATGGTTATTAACTCTTTTCTGCTGCGTGCCTGCTGTGTATTTTCCACTGTATAAACTTGTTGAAAAGTTTTTTGTTTATATTCCATACGGCCAGCCATTTCGTATATCTTGCAATTTATCTCCTGTTTTTTTGTTGTTTTTGTTTTTATCTTATGCTTTATTGAATTTTCCTATTTTTTGCAGGTTTTTATTATTTTTTTTTTCAATTTTCTCTGATGTTATTGTTTATCAGATTGAACAAAATTAACAAAAAAAATGCTGTTAACACTGCAAAAGACATGAAGTGTCTTTAATTTTTGTTTAATTGTAAAAATGAAAGTAGAAAGCACAGCAAATTTGTATTTTGCCTTGGTAATTAATTAATTTTATTGCAAAAATGTTTAATGTTTATGGAATTACGAAATTGTTGGGTTTATGCCAACCGTTGATAATTTTAGAAAACTAATCAACGTTAAAGAAAAGAATTTGTTATTTTTGTAATATGGTGGCTTTTTCTTTTATTTTCTCTTTTTCTACCATCTTTTCAATAAAATATTTTATTTTATTTTTGTAAGATTTCTTGCAATTTTTACAACATATTTATTTGCAATTAGTTTTTCTTTTTCTATTAATTTATTTGCAATTATGTTGCTTAACATTTCTTCGTAAAGTAAATAATTTCAAGAAAATTTCCAATAAAATCTAAAGAAACAAAATTTACCAGATTTCATTTTAATTCATTTTTTATTGAAATTAATTCACTTTTTAATTGAAATTGAAATTAAAATATAAATAAAGTAAAAACGCCTTTCAAATAAAACTTAAAAAAAAAATTATAATTGACCAAAGAAAACGAAACAAATAAAAAATCAAAAAGTCATCATACAATAAAAGTGATTACGTTTCGGCTAAAAAATGAAAATCCAGGGGTAACCACCCTAACTGTACGCAATATCAGAATAAAGGTACGAGAAAATAATAAAAAAAAAAAAGAAAAAGCGAGCGCGTCGAAAAGTCCCAAAACGGAGCCCACTAGCAGCAGCAACCGCCGCCGCCGCCGCCACCAATCGTAAATCAATTAGGAGTAATGACTCGTCGGCGGCGAATGTATACTATAAGTCTCGCAGGAAATCGGCAGGCATTATATGGCGGCTGCGGCGGTGTGGAGGCGGCGGTCGCGAACGGAAAAACCGTGATTGCGGGTATTGTCAAGCGTAGCGCTTTTAGTACAGAGGGTCAAGTTATTCGATTATGGCGCGTTGACAGTCCTAACACACCATAACTTTTCCTTCATCCCCTAATCCATTTATTTTTTTCGATTATGCTTCTTTTTTTGCATTTTTCCCTTTAATTTCTTTCTCTTCGGGAGGATTTTATATATTTCGGCGGGAATGAATTGAATTGCATGCGGTGGAAAGTTTATAATATCGATCGATTAAAGAAGCGAAACGTGCAATTTATAATATACTCATTTTTTTTTTTGATTCCTATCCTATCTGTAGTATAATTTTCGCCAGCGGAATTCCGAAATTTAATTAATAGCATTTTCATTGTTATGTGTGTGAAACGGCTTTCGTGCAAATTGGCAAAGCGTGCGGAATATTCGGTTGGCAACCTCCGAAACTATATGTTCTTTATTATTAACCCCCTCTGAAATTGCTTTAAATGCACATTTAAATTCAAACAATCAAAAGTCGTTTCATGTTCAGTGATTATAGTTATGTTTTTTATTATTTTTTTGTTTGTTTTTTATTGTTTTTTTTTTTACAGTGAAAACATTACCGAAATTATTTATGTTATTGATAATAAACTTTTTATTATTTCGCTGACCTAACTGTAGCTTTTAAGGGTTGTTTTAAATAATCAATAAACTTCCTATTAAACTGACTAAAGAGGACTGTCAAGCTTTCGCACGTAATAAAAAAAAACAAACAAAAACACAAAAAAGTAAATTAATTGCAAATTAATTCCGAAAAATGAAAAGAAATGGGAAACTTGCAACCCCTGTTATCCATGTTACCGATAAGTATGTGTATCAGACACGTGACTTTCTATGAGTTGTCTATAAAGCGAACGGCGGCGGCAGCGGCGGCGGTAACCCTTATTTCACCCCTGTCGTTCGTTGTGTAAACAGATGGAAATCAGCGGCATCTAAGTCAGGTGCACCGCGGTCACTGTACACACACACCATCAGCAACGACCAACTTTCCCTAAGAAGAAGTTTTCCCAACTTAGTCATACCCTATATAGACTCGCTCACACAGACACAAATAAATGTGTCTGTATTGGTGTTGAGAGGGTGTTAGTGAGCGGACAACGTTATCTTAGCAGCGATAGACAACACCCTATGAAAATAGTCGTCCCTTTTAAGGCTTGTCCTTTGCATCGCACAGCGCACAGCGCTCCGTTTCTTGCGCGTGTTTAAGGAAAAGGACACGAGGCACTGGGATAGGGTGCTTACTACTTACATTCAGTTCAGACATATAGAAAATACAGATAGAGTGGACTGGAAGGACGTTAGATGTTGGAAGCAAGTGAAATTAAATTGAATAGTTGCTTATATAAACGAAACTGTCGTTTTTGATCCCTTTGTATTGATTTTTTTTGTTTTTCCTGCTTTCTTTTGGCCTTTTAATGATTTTCTTTTAGAGGTTTTCGGTTTTGGTATATTTAGGTATCTTTTGGTGTCTTTTTTAATTGAAAATGTTTGCAAAATTAATCAAAAAAGCAGTTTTTGTTGTTATTTTTATTCTTTTAATGAAATTTAAAGGTGGTTTCTGTCTTTAAATTATGAAATTAGTCAAAGTTTCTTAATTTTTACTTATTTTTATTAATTTTTGTTGTTATTTAATGATATTTTTGTACGCCATCCCATTTTTTATTTAAAAATTGTTTCGATTTTATAAACAAAACTGTAATTATTAATACTTTTTATTCTTAGAATGAATTTTAAAGGAACTTAAAGTTTATTAAATTAAATTAAAGTTGTATTCGAAATTTCCTGTTTATTTTCTTTTTTATTTCCTTTAATTATAATTTTTTATTTGAAATTAATTGAAAACTGTTGAAAATTTAAAAACCAGCTATAATTGTTAATGTTTTTATTTTGTGGGTGAATTTTAAGGGTAGTTTCTGTCGTTAAATTGTAAACTGAATCAAAATTTCTTAATTTTTACTTTTTGCTTATTTTTATTAATTTTCAAAAAAATTTGATGATTTGTTTATAAATTATTTAGTTTTTTATTTGAAAATGATTGAAAATTAAAAAACAAAACTATAATTATTAAATTTTCATTCTTACAGTGAATTTTAAGGGTGCTTTTAGTTATTAAATTAAAAAAATAAATAAAATATCTGAAGAATTATATAATGAATCTTATCAGCAATTTTTGCATATCAAATTTAGATTCATTTAGAAATTATAGACTTCAATTACAATTAACAATGAAATTAATTATTTATTTGCTTTGTTTCAATGTCAAAATTGGCTTTATAAAGTAACAACTAAAACTGTGTAAGTTTTTAACTTTATTTTTTAATTTTTATTAAATCATCGATTTCAAGTAATTAATTTCCATCAATACAAGAAAACACCAATTATAAAATTTAAAATGATGAAATATTTGAAAAAAAAAAAAAAACAGAAAATGTAAAGAAAAAAGCTTTTTCGCAAGTTTTACGATGACTTTTAATGATGCCGCTTTTAGAACTTTCGCTTTTAATGACTTTAAACTTTAAAGTTATTAAATCTCGCTCATTAAAGTTTGTTTCGGAACAATTCGAGCACTAGTTTAATAATTGATCAACATTGAAATAGTTTGCTGCTGCTGCTTCTGCTGCTACTGTGTGAGTCTTTAGTGTATTTAAAGCCTAATGAAACCACTTAATGAGTAACAATTTAATTTATGCACATAGATCAGCAACAAAAAGCCACTTTAAAGTAATTATTATTATATTAATTTTTTCTACTGGAAATATCTTTGATATATAAATATATTTTTTTCTCTATAAATTTATAAATTAAACTTGAAAGCTTAAAAAATGTAAAAAAAAAAAACGCAAACAGAATTAATCTGCAATCTTTTCGGTTGCAAAGCAGAAAATTGCGTTCTCGGAATAACAAGGGGGAACATGCGGATGGAGAAACCATCCACTTCGTATATACCCTAAGAAGAACCGAAGAACCAAGAAGTATCCACGGCCAGTGCAAACATTTATGAAATTTCTTAGCGAAAGTATTTATAAAATGATTTTCGTCTTTAAGTTTTCTTCAGCTATATCTTTTAGCTTCAGCCTATATTCAACATATTAAAAACAACTTGACTTTTTTTCATTTTCTTATGCAATATTTTTTGTTTTTTTTTTTAAATTTAAACACTTTAAAAGCTTAAATGCTTTTAAAAAGTTTTACTAAACAATTTATTGCGTATCGATTGGTTATGGAGGTTTATTTATTGGCAACCCATAAATCCTAATTCACCGCTAAATGCCCTTCTAGCATTGCAATTAATTACAATTACTTACTAATACATAGATATTTACTAAATTCTCATAATCGAGCAATTTATTTTCATTTTAAAACTTTTGTTTTAATGCATTTTTAATATTTTTACCAAAAATCAGCAAGTTAAAAATCATAAAATTTTAAGTTTAAGTTTAAGTTTATAAAGAAAATAAAAAAAATGCAACAAATGCTTTGAATGAAAAAAAAAATCAAAGGCAATTAAAGACACTAATAACATTTTAAAAAGCGTGATATTAAATGCAGCTTCTTCATGATTTTCCACGCGAAACTGTTAATGTTTTCATTTGCAGAGTGCACCTAAGCGAAATTGCAACGTTTAATTTGAATTTTCAGCGTGTTTTGTCCCTTTTACTGCTTTCTTTTTTTATATCAAAGAAATTACCGAAGACCTCACATTAACGTAATTTCGTAAAATGTTGTCTTTTTTATTTATTTTATAATTAATCCTTGATTAGTTTTTTTTAATGTTATAAATTCTATAATTACGTTTTTTTTTTAAGATAAATGCAATTTACTGTTAAATTAAAAAAAAAATTTTGCATTTTGAATTATATAATAAACAGGTGTTTCTATAATTTTTCAATCTTATTATTATTATTGTAGACTTTTAGGGGTTGAAAAAGTGCTGCGCAATGCAAACACACTTTATTTTTGGGTGTAGAGCTAACTAGACGAAACTAATTTTTAATTAACAAGACGTGAAATTATTAATATTAGTAACTGTGTGTTGAAAAAAAATTGAAAACTGCTGATACAATCATTTTTTTTTTTTTTAGTTTTTTTTAGTTTTTTTTTATGCTTCATTTGAAAAAAAAAATAAAAACAAGTAAAAAAAGAGCTCGTTGGTCCTTTGTAAATAAAAAATAAACAATTAGCATTAAAAATTCCGGCTTCAGCTTTTGGAGAATAAAAAATAAAGCGCTGCTTTTTACGATGTTTTATTTTGCAAGAATCTTCCCCCCAAGAAGGAAGCATCAGCGTCACATGTACCGAGAATTACATATTATGAACACTCTGCGAGCGAAGAATAAAAAACGGCATTTTCAACAAAAAGCAAGCACTCGTTGTACATGCAGTCAGTTTCTCGGTATAAGTAGAAGGGAGACGCAATAAATTTGCAAGTAGATTAGAGTTAATACACAGAGCAGCGTACCGGTAAATTAACTAATAAAATATAAAATGTACCGAAGAAGAGTTCCTCTTCTTATTTGCACATTACAAGCTGTCAACACCTTTTTCATATACACTTTTTTTCTTCTTCTTTATTTCTGTTAAGAATTCCAAAGAATATTTAATATAAAACACCTTTTTAATTATTTCCTATTTTTTTTAAATTTCTTTTCTTTTTTTAATTTTTATAAATTTGTGTTTTACTTTTTTGAAATTCTTTGTAAGGGTGTAAAAGTGAGATGATTATACAGAGTCATAATAAATCAGAATCAGACCTTTTTATCAACACCAATCCAAGAAATGACCACTTTTTATTGTAATTCGTTATTTTATTATTATTACTATTGAGATGGTGTTTTGATAAAATATAACTAAGTAATTAGTTGTAGAATGTGGAAATGAATGTAGAAAAAATTAAAAGGGAATGAAATGGAAGGGCAGGTGCTTTGAAAATCCTTTCGGAGGAGGAAGCCCTCCATTTACTAATTCGTTTAATATGTTGTGGTGGTATGGTGGTAGTCTGATGATCTGATCCTGATGGTCCGGCCGCTTATATGAGATGTATCTAAATTAAAAACAGGCAGGTGATGAAGACTTGAAGACGAAAAGACCCTTCAAATTTGATATTTTTTTTCTACTTGTATCTTAAATCTTTTTATTTTAATTTTTTTTATTTTATTTTAGAGAAGAGTCATGTTTCACTATAATTTTTAATACTTCTTTTCCAAGGATTATTTAATTCAATTTTACGAGAGATTTTTTTAATGTTTATAAAACTGAAGTTTAAATCTAATTTAATTTTTTATATAATTTTTTTATAATTTTTATTTCATTCTTTAATTAAACTTGAAAATTAATTTTTAAATTTTTATTTCAATTTATTATTTAAATGTAATTACAAATATTTAATTGATGCAACAGATACTTTGAACTATGTAATTATTAAATCTGCTTTATAAAATTTAAAATTTCCGTAAATAAAGGAAAACGAATCATTATTTGTGGACCGTTAATTAATACTTTCTGTTTGCAAATAGTAAATTTCACACATCAGATACCGGGAGAGCATTCAAAGCGCTGTATTTATTTATTTAAAAGCAAACAACACTAAAATATAAACAAATAGAGTTGCAATTGATTTACCATCGCAGTACTAAAATGTAAATTGCAAAACATTAATTGAAAATAAGCAAAATTAAACAGGCATTTAAATTCCATTTAACGGACCTAATAAACAATTAATTAGAAGCAAATTCCGAAAAAAAAATGTAATTTTTTTAAATAATTTTAAGTTAAACCATAAAAAACATTTCCATAAAAATTAGACGATAAAATAATTTAAAAAAAAAAACCAAAGGGCATTATTCTAGGTATTATGTATTGTCTCTTTCCATTCAAATCCGAGCGAATAAATATTCATCACTTAGTGATGATATCAAAGGAAAATACGCAAGCAGCTCTGCAGGATTATTAAATTAAGTCCTAATCCCCTTGGCAAGCATAAACAAAAATCTAATAAATAAATAGAATGTATACAGGACTACACAGGGTGGAAGGGAAGGAAATGATGGAAGGGAAACGCACCCTTAGTATATTTTATATTATATAAAATAAAAAGTACTTTGTACTTTGTTTTTTTTTTTTCTTCTTTCTTTTAAACTGCTAAAGCTTAAAATGGAAAACTTAATTAAGGAAAATTTGAATATATTTCATATTCATTAGTGATTAGATGTTCCCCGAGCTAATATTAGATGTGTGCAGGGATGCAAGGAGAAAAATAAGGGCTGCATTGCATTGTTGCGCCGTCGATAATAAAATCAACCCCAAAGTAAATAGACAGACAGCCCCTGTGATGTATTTTTCGCTTGGGACTTTAAACTATCCCTTGCTTTTCTCTTTATGGTAGTTTCTATACAAAGTCTTGCAAAACTTTAAAGTTTTTTAATCTTTTTAAGTTTATCTTTTTGTTTTACGTTGTTTTTTTTTTTTGTTTTTTTTGTTTTTTCATGAATTAATTGTTTTTTGATGGAAATAATAATTTTTTATTTATTAATTTTTTTTATAGTAAAATTTTGTTTTAAAGTTTAAATTTTGTAAAAAGACCCTGTAGATTTTAAGGGTAATGTGAGGAAGGGCGAAACACACCCTCATATAGTGGTGGCTAGTAGCTGGGGCACATACCGTTGGACAGATATATTGTAAAAAGAGACAATCGTTACAAATTGGATCCGGGCGGCAGATACCGAGGGTGACTAGTTTAAAATTTTTATCTACCGAAAAGCACTTAATCTGCTGCACCCTTTTACAAGCCCGCAACGCTAATTAATAGCCCGTTTAAATCTTTCTCAACTAAATCTTTCACAATTAAATTTATTTTTAATCTTTGCTACTAATTTACCATTATAATTTACTACTAGTAATTTAATTAATATTAAAAACACAATTTTTTTTTAATTGAAAACTATTTTTCTACAGACACAAAAATTGACAAAAAAAAGGGGAATAATTTTCATTCGAATTGTTAAAGCTGTCGAAAAGAGGACAACCCCTTTGAAGTACTTAAAAACACAACACGGAGAGCGCGTGACTATTGTAAAACTGCTGCATGTTTTTCCTGCGCCTCCCCATTCCTTCTGGGCCCCGACCCCCCCCCCCTCCCAACCAACAACCCCCTGGAATTTCCGGGAATTGCTTTCCGTTCAATTTGGGCCAGTTTTCCGATAGGTTTCGTTTTCCAAACGCTTCTTACTGTTTAATTTAATGCTAATTTATGCCATAAATTCCACTTGCTTAATATATTTATACAGTATATGCTGGAAATTCTTTAAATATTGATTTCTTTTTTTTATTCCTTTTTTTTTGCATTTTCCAAGCAAGGAAGATGACGGTACTTCTTGGATACAAGAGTAGAGACTTGGATGTGTTTGTGTGCGTGTAGTTTGAGAATCTTGTCGAAACGGAAAGTAAAGAGCTGCAGTAGTAGTCTATGTATGCTGTGTGTTCTCTGTTCAAATAGGAAAACGTGTCTTGCAACTACGTCGTCGTACGTGATGTTATAAATCAGAATCAAGCGCAAGTTGACATTTGCAGCACAGCAATTGCTATAGCTCTGGCTCTCTGGCTATGGGCTATTCAAACGGGGTTATACACACACACACATACTATTTGGGGTTCAATTTGAATTGGAAATTGATCTTTTTCCATTAACTAGCTGTACACTTATCCATCAACACAGGATTTGTTTTTTTTTTGTTTTTTTTTTCTGATCTATAATGAATTGCTTTTTTTCTTTCATTTATTTTCATTTAAAGTTCAGTTAATTTTCTTTATTGTCATTGCTTTTAAATTAAATTGATTTTTTCTAAAATGGTAATTTACTTAATAATTCTTTTTTAAAGTATTTTTGTTTTTCAAAGTTGATTTTCAATTTTTATATTCTTTTTAATGTTCTGAAAGAATGTTTGCTTGTAAAAAGTCTTTGGATTTTTTGAAATCTTCAATGAAATTTCCTAAGGATATTCAGAAATTATACTTAAAGAATAACTTTTCTTTATTTTCATTAAATTTTTGTTGTTTTTCATTTAAATAATCAAAATTTTGGAATATTTTTTTACGAAGGAAAATTAGTTTTTCTTTGTTTTAAAAATTTTTAAGCCTTTTGAAATAGAATTTATTATTTAAAGAAAATTTCAGTTAATGTTTAGAGGAAATAGTGATGGAATTATGATAATTAGTAGTTGTTTTATTAGTTTTAATTAAATTTTGCTTATTTTTAATTTAAATTTGGGAATTTCTGTAAAAGTTTTCTTGATTTCAATATTTTACTTTATTATTATTATTTTTTTATATCAATAATTTAGGAAATTTAAACTTGATTCCTTTATTTAATAAGAATATTAATTTATATTTGTTTCAAGTAATTTAAACCCCTTAAAAATTAATTAATTAGTTTAAATTTTTTATAATCAATTGGAAAATAAAGAAAGGAAAATCAGCAATTACTAAAAGCATATTTTACCTTAACTTTCATTATTTTTTTATAGTTTTTAATTTAAATAATTTTAATTTAAACTTGGAACTTTTGTTTTAAAAGAAAATTAATTATCCTTTTTTCAATATCTTTTTAACTCTTAAAAATTAATAAATATTTTAAGAACAACTTTGTAATCTTAGGAAAATTTAGTGTATAAACCACAGCAATTACTTAAATACTTAAAGTTTAATGTTTCTTCATTTCCATAAATTTCTTGTAGTTTTCCATTGAATTAATTTGAATTTTGCAATGCCTTATCTAAAGAAAATTAATTTTCCTTTGTTTCTGACGTTTTTAATTTAAACTTCGCTCTCTTATATCATAAAACAATTAATTTCTCCTTGTTTCTAGTCTTTTGAATACTTTAAAAATTAAACAAATCAAACAATTAATTTATAATATTAATAATCCTTTTGGAAAAATGAACGAAGGAAAATTGTCAATTACTTAAAGCATATCCTTAATTTTCATTAATTTTAACAGATTTTAATTTTTTTTTAATTTATATTTTCTATGTTTAAAATATTTTAAACCTTTGAAAATTATCAAAGAAAAAAAAAGAAAAAAGTAACAAATATGTAGAGAAAGTAAAACAGATTAATCATATCTATAGTAAAGTATACTATATGTATAGAGAAGGGAGTGTTAGTGTTAGAGATATTATAACATATCGGTTGTCAACGCAGTGTTAATTTACGGTGTGAGCAGCGTGAGCAGTTGCCATTAAGCAAGCAGTGTGCTGTGTGCTGCGCGGGGGCGACCGGTGGTGGTGGCGGCGGCGGCGGTCGGTCGCTCTCTAAACACCTCGTGTAGGTAATTGAGGACATGCGGCAAGGATATACGCAACAAACGGAGGGTGGTTCCAACACTTACACGGACCATTTATGATTTACAATCCCTCTTTCGCCCTAAATACCACTGAAATAACCAGCCCCCTCATGCCCCCTCATGTCACATTCTGCATCCATATTACGTCTATTTTAGCTTTTTACCACACACTTATATTTTTACTAAATAAATTACTAAATAAAATAGAAAACCGTGACTCCCTAGTTTTGCTTTTCTTTTTCCACTCATTTATTAGTTTTTTTCGTTTATGTTTTGTGTGTGTGTGTGGATCGGAGGGTGGAAACCACCCCCCATATAGAGAACAACTGTTGGCACGCGCTTATAATTGTTGCGTCTGGATTTGGGTAATGAATTTTTAACAATGATATTAAAGCAGTGGTGGTGGGCAGAGGAAAAAGCACCGGAAACGAGCCAATTTTTCCTCGAGAAATTAATTGGGTGTAAAACTTGTCCGCAGCTTGACTTCTTTAAGGGTTGCTAATGGAATTTTACGTATTGCTGTGCTGCTGCGGTTTTCCAAACTATTTTTAATAACTGCAATAAAATATGCCAAAAGTTATTTTTATAGTTATTTTTATGTTTCTTCGAGCTTTTAACTGAAGCCAACAAAGTAATTAATGTTTTTTTATATTAATTTTTATTTCTTCTGCTTTTTATTTCTTTTTTTTTTCTATTTTAATTGAAACTACATTATAAATTTTAGTTTAAAGTTATTTATTTATTTATTTAAATCTAAGTCAACTAAGTAATTTATATTTTTTAAATTAATTTTTACTTCTTCTGCGTTTCCTTTTTTAATATTTTAATTAAAAAAACATTTAAAATCAAAGAATTTTCAATTTTCAATTTTATTTTAAAATAAATTTAATCTAAATCAACAGAGTAATTAAAGTTTTTACATATAATTTTAACTTCTACTGCTTTTCCTTTCTTTTTTGTTATTTTATTTGAAAAAACCATTAAATTCCAAGAGTTTTCAATATGAAATTTTATTTCAAAATAATTTAGACTTAAGTCAACAGAGTAATTAAAGTTTATTGATATTAATTTTCACTTCTTCTCCTTTTCCTTTATTTATTTATTTGCTTTTTCAATTAAAATTCCAAGAATTTTCAATATAATATTTAAAATTAGAATACAAAATACAGATGGAAAATATTTGAAAAATGTTTTAGTTATAATAATAGTAACAAAGAACTGCTTAAATGCTAATGAGATGAACTTAATTTAAGTTGGCGTGTGGTGTTGGAGCGAAAATACGGTGTGCGGATTTCCCAACAGCCATCAGGAGGAAAGTCTCGTTGCCCGCATTATAATGACAGGATCTTGATTGATTAGGTTCAAATAAAGTCATTACGAAGTACCAGTATCGCACGATCTAGCACGCGAATAATGAACACATCAACTTGTACTTTATGCTACAACAATACTCTAGCAGAAGAAGGCAAAGGAAGCAAAGGAAAAAAAATTGCTATACAGCTTCAGGCACATTTCCTACTTTTCTTCATTCTTCCATCAGTTCCATCGGTTGTAACTTTTGACCGACTTTTCCAAACTTAACTGTAACATGTAACACACACACAGTACAAACATTTATGTAAAATCCCAACAACAGTTAACTCAAATATCTCACTGGAATTTCCCATAAAATATTCAAAAGAATAATGGAAAAAAGATTTCCAGTAAAAAAAAAAAATAAATATCAAAATTTCAAATTTACTTTCCAAAAAAATAAAAAGTTCACTCTGAATTTCCCATTATGAAAAATGCCAGAGGGCAATCCATAAAAAGTAAAAGGTAGAAAAAAAAAGGTTGGAAAAGCGAGTGGAAATAGCGCGCACAAAAGTCCAATATGTTGGCGATTCAATCAAGAATTCAAATCACAATCGCTGATTCGACCAACTAGCCTGCTTGCGAATCAAGGCAAAAGGTACACACACATTATGTTGAAAGTGTAACCAACATTTAATGGAATTTCCACCCATTTCACCATCACATAGGTAAATTGTTATTGTAGCTAGCTGCAGCAGTAATAGACTTTCTTTACAAAAAAAAAGCAGGAAAAAAACCAGGAGAGTAAAAAAAAACATTGTGCTTTGTGCGATTTTTCCTTCTAGCCCCTTTTGAAATGCCGGCGGCAAATAGTTTCCATTATTGCAGCCGTATTTCGCTCTATTGGAAAATTAAATGAAAATTCAAACTATACGCTGCTTTTACCCAAATGAAACGCTTCCAATTCACCGACACAATAATGTCCTCATATTTCCTCCGCCTCCGACCAACCCATTGGCTTCATATACTATATGCGCTACGAATTCGATGCGCTTTAACTTGTTAAGTCTACAATTTTATATACCGATAGATATTGTTTTCGGTTTTCCATTAGACATGCAAGCCAACTAATAGGGTAAAAATTAGTTTTGACTTTTCGTTATATTGGTTTTTTTTTTCTCTCTGTGTATATTATATCTCTCGCTCTTCGCATGGGTTGCTCGTGGTGTCGGTGTGTGTGTGTGTGTGTTGGCGTAGCACGCCAGGGGTTGCCGTATCAGCTTTTCGTGTTTTAATGCTGGAAATATAATACTCCCCATGGCAATTACTGCCGTTCACTTTATCCTTTTTCTTGTCTATCATTCGTTGCGTGCTTGAATTACCCTTTTCCTTTGTTATTGTTTCCAATAAATGGGAAAATTCACAAAAATAACAATTTTTTACTATTCCATTGTATGGAACTATAGAAAAAGCAGTATTTTATTTTTTCCTTGGGAAATTTCTAATTTCCAATATTTAATAAAATTACTTTTTAGTTGTTTTTTATGTAATTGCAAATTTTTCGTAAGATTTGTAAGTCGATGGTGAAAAAAATTAATTTTAGAGCACTTTTTTAATGAACGAGTAATTTAACATTTTACTGGTTTGAATAAGAAATTAAGTATTAAAAAAAAAACGAAAATATAAAAAAAAACTAATTGCATTATTCAATGCTAAATTACCGATAGGAATTTATAAGTACAAAATGTGTGACTACAAAATATTACCACCTAACGAGGACTCGTTGCAGCTTACCCCATAACATTAAAAACTAGCGTTACCGGTCTCTTCGTTCGATGCATTGTAGGCCACTAATAGTGCTAGAAACATCGAGGGCGTAACGTTAGCAGTACGCGCGACCGGACTCTAAGCAGGCCGCTTCGAACTATTGCAGAGACCGAGTACTTGCGAGTCTAACGTTAGCGCGTAACGTACTGCTCCGTCCTTTGTCGTAATGCAACAAAAAACAAAAAGTTGCTCATCATCTGTTTTATATAATTGCAAATTTAACGTGAAAAAGGTATAAAAGTCGTTCGTGAAATTAATTACATTTTTAGGGCGCTCTTTTAATGGTCGAAGCGGTGTTTGTGCATTTACATTTCAAAAGTCTTAATTTTTGCACCATTCCTCTTCTTGTAGAGCTGTATAGAGTAGTATACATTTGACGGTTTCGCGGCTCTCGCGCTGCCCGGCAAAGGAAATAAAAAACTTTATGGTCCAGTGTCTGGGCAGATTAAGTTAAGAGAGGCATGCAAGAGGCGCTTTTTTACACTCACTTACTTTAAACAATAACAACACTCGCTGTCGCTGTAATACAGTAATACAGCGAGAGAGATCGCTAAAAGTGATTTACATTTTTTCATTGCTTTTTCACTACCTCTGGCCGGCCTGTTTGTCGTAATTAAAAATAAAAATAAGTACTCGCTTTTTACAGCGCGCGATGCAAATGAGGTGCAATCGTAAAAAAGTAAAAAGTTTAATGCAATGTAACAGTTTCTGCCACAACTTTATTTATTTTATTTTCTTTCATTTTTTTTTATTTTTGCCTTTATTTAACATATTTGCTGTTATCGTTAAATTCTTAAAAAAAAGTTTGCTTACTAATTGCTTTATCACTTTTTTGTAGCGAAATTCGTAAATTAAATTATGTCACAAGTAAGGAAACTTTACTACAGTTTTTAATATAATTTTTTAAGTGTAATTTTATTTTTATTTCATTTAATAATTAAATATTTTCATTTTTATTTATTTTTTCATTTCTAAAATCTCTTAATTAGTGAAGAAAATTTTTGTTTTAATGCTCTTGTAATTTTTCAAATTAAATTTATGTTCTTTTTATTTCTTTTTTTGCGTTTTAAATTGAATTTTATTATAATTTTTCAAATAAATTTATTATTTTTTACATCGTTAAACTTTAAAATTTAAGAATTAATTAATGAATCATTCGCAATTAAATTTAGAAATTTACCAATCAATTTTTTTCCTCTTTAATGAGTCAATTATCTTAAAATTCCAATAAAAGTAAATTTACTAATTACCATAACACTTTTTTTTTCAAGAAACAATTTTATTAATATAAAAAATTATAAATTTTTAAATGTAAAATAAAGCCAAAAATGCAGATAAATTGAACATCCTGTATAACTGAGTCATACATAGACAATTCCTCTAAGTACTAGAAGTACTAGACCCTTAGTGGAAGCTGCAAGGGTGATGGTTGCGGTGTAAATTAAAGGGATTTGTTTGCGAATCAGCTCACGTATGCAGCCAGCCAGCCAGAGAGCGAGCGGTGGCGGCTAAAATAGTCCAGGGGTCGGTTGCTTATCGCACCTCGACTCGATTTTCTTCCGGTGTATCATCGATAAAGTCGCTTAAATATGTGCGCGCACGGCCATTAAATAAAATATGAACTGCCTCCTGACCATTCAGGCCGGCGGCCGAGAGCCGTCTTTACACATAGATGGACATGATGAAAAGTAAACGCCAAGGCCTCAAAGGCCTCTTCTTCTCTCCTTCTTTTTCTTCTTCTTCTTATATGCCATTCTTTTGCATACTATATAAAAGAAGAGAAAATACAAAAAGTAAAAGACAAAAACCAAAAAGTAAAATACAGTCGAGGGAAAAAAGTGGCTGGTGAAAAGTCCGAATATTGGCGGCCCTTTGTGCACTTTTCTCGCTGTGTGTGTGTGTGTGTGTGTGTGTGCGTGCGAAATTTATATGGACCGCATAAAAAATATATGAGCTAGTGGAGTTTGCATACAATGGACGCTGCGTTGCACACACAGGACCTTCGATCTTTATCTTCGACACTTTTTTCCCCTATCCGCGTGAGTCGCGCTTATTGATGGCGCAAATAAAATAAAAGAATATGATACAGATACACAGGCGCAGCTTATAAAGAACTTATTTATTGTGCGTTTATTTATAATATACTACGGCTCACGGAGAGCTTTAAACTTTCGCGAAAGAACAACAGCAGCAGCAGCTTCTTCTTCTTCTTCTTCTTCGGCTCTTTGCTTTAGGCTTTACTTTATGTATTAAAACATGAAATGCGCGCTTTAAAATCCAAGAACAACCAATATTTAAATTTTTACTGTGTGCCGCTGTTTTATTTCTTTGTAAAAACTTATTTTTTACCGATTTCTTAAAAAAAAAATAAAGTAGAAAATTATTTTTTCAATTGAAGAAAAAGAAATTTTAAAGACCCTGTATAGATTTTATACAGGAGTCATGGAAATAACTCTTCGCAGAGCAAACGATTGGCATTTGCGAGATGTGTAATTGGACTTTTATTAACTGCATCGTACCACACTTCTTCCTCTGCATCCTCTTCCATTGGTATATTGATGGTACCGAGGGATTAAGGATTTACCCTTAGAGATGTCCTCGTCCTGTACGTGCTTGGAATGAGCGCCATCAACAACATAAATGAAAATTTAATTAATTTACCTCTGAATGCAGGTTTGCTGGATGATCACTGTACTACAGTGTCCAGTAACGATTAACGACTGCATTATTTTCGATTTTCGATTATGGAAATTATTGCGGAAACGCATAGATGAAATCGCTCTGTTGATGATGATGCCGATATGAATAAATCAGCTATTCGTTATTCGTTATGTTAGTCGAATGCAGCAGCAGCAGTCGTTATAACAGTTATAGAAGCGAGCGACATTAAATCAGAGGTTACCACCTGATGCCTGCTGGAACTGGAGCCTTTTCCGAATTTCACGTCATCGAATAACGAATTTATATGACATTACCATTGCTTTAATGTGTGCCTTCGTTTTATATCGAATTGCGATGGTGGCCACTTACCCCCTTCAAATGGCGGTTCTTTTTCTCCAAAAGTCCCACGTCCCGTTTTAATCTGCAATTTGTTATATGTGGTTTTATATGATTTAAGTGGTTTTTTCAGTTGAAATTTCCTATAAATTTTGGTTATTGCTAGTAAATTGAGTTCTTTTTTCTTTATTTTTTGATTTAATATTTTTTTTTTTTAGAAAAAAAGTTACTTTTTTTCAAATAATTTTCTATTTGTTAAATGCAAAACAAAAAGGAAATCAAAAAAGTGCTTTCACAAATTTGTTTATAAAAATTCAAGCAAAAAAACGACATTAATATTTTTTCCTGCATATTCTTGATAAGTAAACTATCTTTAATAATCTTAAATAAATTTTTAATTTGAATAATTTTCTGATTTTAAAAAGCTTAATTTCTATAGTGGTGGTAATTGCTATCGTAAACATCGACAGCGTAACGTTAGCGATACGCGCAATCGGACTATAAGCAGAGCGCTTCGAGCGTTGGTCGAGACCGACTGCTGGGCCAGTCTAACGTTAGTGTGTAACGCACTCGTTGGCTTGACTCGTACCGTGCGAGCGCTATGCACTGTCAGCGTGTCAATTTTGTCGTTATCCAGCAAAAAATCCTCTTAGTAATTTGTTAATAAAACCTAAATTAATGGACCGATCTTAATGATTTTTCACTTAATTATTGCTTATTATATTGCCTTCAATTATCTTAAACAAATTTTAAATTTTAGCAGTTTTCTGATTTTATACTGGGTGCTTTCTTTGGGGATGATAATTTATTACGGTTTTTCTTTTTAATGTTGGTTTATCATTCGGCTATTATTAATAAATTAAATTTTAAATTGATTTTTCATTAAATAAGTGATTATTTATTTTCTTATTTTCCTTTTGACTTATTTAGCAATTTTTTTAATAATTGCTTTGAACAGTAAAAAAAATTTAAAGTGAAAAGCTTTTCAAGAAATTTTTATACATTTTATAGTAACAAAATAAAAATAATATCATATGCAATAATGTAATTTTTAATTATATTTTTATTTGTTGCAGGTGGAAGCATCAGGAAGGATTTCCACCCTCTTCAAGCAACGGTAAGTTTCTAATTTTTTTTTTTTTACAATTTGCATCCAGCGCAAAACCCCCAATGAAAAAAATCAATAATCTTAATAATTAATTTGAAAAAACTATAAAACATTTGCAAATTTTCTTTAGTAAATTTCCCCATAGATTTTATAGTATAACTTCCGAAGAAAATTCCAAAAAAAAAAAGTAAATCTAAATGTAAAAACATGTAAAAAAGTAATATAAGTAAAAACTGAATTAACTACCCTTCAGGATTATTCAGCAAACGATGTCGTAAAAAGTCTTAAACGCCTTTCGCAATAAAACGTATAATTAAAATTAAGACATAAAAAGTCAGCAGTGGAAGAGCAAGAGCAAGAGCAAGAAGAAGAAATGGTCTCTCCGGTCGACGGTTATTAAAAAACTTCTTCTGCCCCGTAACTTTGTGTCCTTGCAAATACTATATGCTCTTCACTAGTGGCCGTGGCAGTCGTAGTGTTAGTGTGTAGTTAGCGCATGGATGGATCTATAGGAAATTCAGTCGTCCACTTTATTGCCTCGTAAACTTGTACTAATATATGAAGTACATTAAGTTAGGTGTATGATATTATAGCCGGTACGTGATGTTTCAGTTGAAATATATGTCCCATATAAAAAAGCCAAAGGGAAAATGCAGCCGTCACATAAATTCAACTAATTCAAACCAAAAGACAATTTCTTAGACTTGTATTATATGTTGTAACTACATATAACAACTTCTATGATTTGATAATTTTTCCCTTTTCATATTTTCTTTTTTGTTTTACATTAAAAAAAAAAAAAACTAAAGAACAAAATGTCAAAAGCAAATTATATTTCGTGACTTGAACGTTCTATTTATTTATTTATTAGCGACAAATAGAAGATGTAACTTTACAAAGAAAGAAATTAAACTTAAACTGAACGATATCCTTTTCCTTGCGTTCAACTGTGTTGTACACTACAAAGAAATGACGCTTTGTGCACAAAATGTTTTTACATCAGCAAGGAAGACAAGGCTTCGCTTATCAATTTTGTTTCATTTGCTTCTTTTGCTTCTTTCGCTCTTTGCTTTACTGTGTAGCGAAACGTTTCGTTTCCTCCGCAAATAATATTTATTTCCTTCTGTTTTCTTTGTGTAAATGGCTCGTTTATAATTAATATATTTTCTTCCTTGCCGCTTTCCACTTTTATTTATGTTTTTTTTATCAATACTCGTACAAGTGGCAATATTTTCATTTCTGCTTTATTGTGTTTTATTTTTTATTCAAAAGAAAATCGATTTTCATCAAATAATACGTTTTTTTTTTGGTGTTTATTTTCTTTTTTAATTATGAAGGAAATTCTTTGATTCTTTGTTATAATTTTTGATAACGAAAAAAATTAGAATAGAATGTTGTCTTGCAGTATGGGAAAGATGGTCCTTAATGTGTTTAAATCGGACGCATTTAAATATATTTAAATTCGTTCGGTCCGGCGAATTCCAACCGGAATTTCTCCATTATAAGTGAGCAATATTATTCAAACTATTCAGGAATGCAGCTCTTCCGAAGAAGAAAATATTTCGCTTTTATTAATATACAAATATTTTATTCGCATCCGTCTTTTTGATCTTTTGATTTTTTTTTATGAAATTTTCTCCAATGAAAATGCCGTTTTAAATTTATTTTACAGTTACCATTTGTCTTTTTAATTTTTTTTTTCTAATTGCTTTTATTTGTTTTAATTTTATTTACATTTTTTAAATTTACCATCAACAACAGTTTATGTAAAAATTGCTTTCATAGTTAATAAAGCAACGTGAACTTTAAAAGCCAAAAATGAAAATATGAAAGGCAAGGAAAAATAATGCAATAACTTATGCAACTCGAAGCGTAATCTTTATGAAAATAGCGAGTTCGTATATTTTTGTATTTTACGGTCGCGCAATCGAACGCACTTTAAGATGGAAATCCACTTTGCTTTTAAGTCGAACGACCGCTGGCTGCAACGATACCGAACAGATTGTCCGCTCTAAGTCAATTGCATAAACTCTTAATGCAACAAATAAATAAAATGCCATTTTCCAATAGTACCTGTTTTATATTTTACTGTTTTACATACATACATACATATATAGAAAGAAGTATGTAATCGAAAAGAAAGAGAAAGAGAAAGAGAGAGAGTAAAGTGTAAGATTAAAGCCCAAGAAGAAGGCAGCCGAAGATGAAGAAGAAGAAGAAGAGGAATTTAACACGCCCAGTTCTCTCAATTTGCGTCCTTCGTCCTTCGACTTCTCCGCCGTTTGTGGCTGCACTTTCCGTCGTCTATGTGGTGCTGTTTGTATGTAAATTCGCGTGCGTGTTTTATGTGCATTGATAAAATTATGCGCTGGTGGTATCTATAAAGTTGGCATACGGGCAACTATACTTCTTTAATCGGGTTAAGTAGTCGGTGCACCCTGTAAACAAATCAAGGTGAAACGCATTCGTTTAAGGAGCACACAGAGACCGCACAATGCAAATTGTCGCTGCCTAGAATTTGTCTAGATTATCGGACGCCGCTGCTATTTATTGTTCATTCAACAGTTTACCTGTGCCGTCTGATGAATATCTTCAGCAACTGCTGCTACTTCTTTTACTAAATCTTCCCCGAAGAGGAATTTCCTATTTTATTCCTTTCAATTTGCTTTGCCAATGACAAAACATACAAAACAAAGAGGTATAACAAAAAACAACATTTAAAGTTGAAATTACTGGTTTTATATTTTAGTTTGCAAGTTTTAACTTGAAAAAATAGCAATATTTACAAAAGAAATTAATTAGCAATAATTAAATATAAAAAAAAATACAATCGGTTTTTAATTTTAGATTTAATTAAAAAATTTCTAAAGGTCTTTCTTGTTAAATATCTTTTAAAATAATTAACTAATTAATTAGTTACATATTTTATGTTATTTTAAAGGTAATTTAAACAGCTATTTAAAAAGTTTCTAAAAATTAAACTTTTTGTTTTTGTTAGTAAGACAAATGCTTTGAACTGTCAAGCGATGTTAAGGGTCAAATGAAGTTGACAAGTACGTTACGCGCTAACGTTAGACTCGCCAGCACTCGGTCTATGCTCGGTCGCAGCACGCTCTACTTGTAGTCCGGTCGCGCGTTTAGCTAACGTTGCGTCGTCGATGTTTGGACCAGTTGGAGAGCGCTGCTACGTCTAACGGCGAGACCGGTGACGCCCGTTGTTAACGTTATTATCACCCACTAAGAAAATTTCCAGTATAAATTCAGAAAATTATTTAAATTAAAAATTTGTTTCAGATAATTAAAGGTAATCTAATTAGCAATATTTTAGTGAAAATAAAAATAAAATAGGTCAATTATTTTAAATTTAACGTAGTAATTTCTAAAGGTACTTGGTTTTATTAAGGTCCCATAATTTTCAGTCAGAAAATATAATTAATAACTTTTGAAATAATTTAACTAGAATTACATTTTATCTCTCATTAAAAATACAATTAAGGGCCGGTATATTCACCTTTCAGTAAAGTATTCGTTAGTTAACTGTTCAGTAAATTTACATGTCAATTTAAAAATTTCGGGAGAGAAAAATAGTAATTAAATGAGTGAAAGTGA
>JASKGO010004185.1:0-90303 GCA_030556065.1 Holobus sp. GC000080
GTACTAATGGTTAGCTAATTACGTTCCAATTCTTTGGAGGCTCCGTTAAGGAGAAATAATAATTTCATAACTCTTAATAAAATTTTAGAAAACATTAAAAATAGCGAAGCGTCACAGGGTCATCCAAAGATTAAAAAAAAAAATAGTAAAAAAATATTATTAAGAAAATTCAAGTAGAGTTTACTATGCAGAACACAAAATAAAAACGGAGAATATACGTTATTTGTGCTAGTCCTAGGAATTACTATTGTGGAGCCAAGTCAAGTCGCTCTAATTTACAATACTCGGACACCTTAAGGGGGCAATTATAAAAAGGATTATTGCACAAGTTGTTGCAACACGCGTTATATCCCGATGAAACTTGTTAATGACCCGTAGTCACCGCGACTTTAATTACTGCGAGCCGCAAACCGCGCGCAATAAGGTCCGATTTTAATGAAACTTCGCTCGTCCGTTCGAAATTATACAAACTCTCCCTCACATACTCCGTTCACGCACACATCTAACTAGTATTATTTATAAGCTTCTGCACCTATGCTCAAACACAGTGAAACAAAGTCGGAGAGTTGTGCAGATTGGCAAAGGGAGAAGTGCGAGAGACGGGGCCAGAGCGAATAAGTAACTATAAGTACATTCAGAGGTATGCACGAACAACCTTCTTGTAAATCCTGAAAAGTTATTATCAGTAAATAACGCGGCGAACGAGCGCGCGTAGTCTTCCTCTCGGTTACTTTTTTTTTTCACGAAGTTGCAAAAAGAGAAAACATTTGCAATAAGTGGGTACCCTTTTCCACGACTGCGATAAAAGCTTTTCCTACAGTGACCGAATGGACGACGCAATTCTCCGGCAACTTTATGATGAAACCCTGTTGAGTACACACAACTCGACTACATATTTATCCTTCTAATGTGAGTCTCTATATAAAATGTGTCTGCCGACCGAAGCGCTGCTTTATACTACATGATGAAAGTAAATTTAAAATTTTCGCTACTAATTTCAACCCGCTCCGATATACTATATTTTGCGCTTTAAGGTTAATGGCTCGGATTTCCATATGATTAAAAACGTGCGCTAATTTAATTAAAACATGCGAACGGAAACGGATTCTGGCTGACATCGTTTCCGGCAATAATATTAGGAAAGGGGATTCGGGTGAATTATAACGCTAAACCGGAACGGGAAACTAAAACTTCGAGTTATAGTTATGATTACCATTATCACTATCGCTACAGTTTAGGACTTGCAAGATTTGCTTTATGCTATCAGCATCATTGCTTTTACAGCAAGGATAATACATAATTTTACTGTTATTGCATTCATACTCGTATGGATAAACATATCTATCTCTTAATTAGACCTTTTGCTGATACTATAATTATATTAATCTTATGTAATGTTCTTGTAATTGTTTGATATAATATTACCTTTGCAAATGATAGTTGTTTGGTTACTCTTTTATCACATAAATATTGACAAATAAATGCATTCACCTTCAAGGATATTTAATAAAATAACTATAAAGCTTAATTATTTAAGAGCTATTTTTTCACAATTTTGCCCAATTTTCACATTACGTTTTTAGCCGAAATAGTATTAACTTCCGATTTTGAAGTAGAATATCCTCCTACTTTAAATTGCTATTATTTTGAAAAAGGCAATATTTTCTTTCAACATTGAAAGAACTTTTTGAGCTTTTTTAGACACTTATTTAATTTTTATAACAGTTTTTAGTTTAAATGTAAAGGGCCGTGCAACCTGTTAAATCAAAAGTTTAATATATCTTAGCCCAAAAAATTAAATGATTTTGTTTACCATTTGTTTAGTTAAAAATGATAGGGGTTGAATATTCAGCTTGGTCCGCATTAGTAGAGGTAAGTCAGATTGTGCTTAAACTATTCTATATAATTAAATTTATTCTTCACCGGCTTAATATTACAATTTAAAATTAATTTTGGATCTACAGGGTATTCGATATGAAAATTATATTACACAGTTTGGTTTTTTAATTTTTAGTAAAATAATACCTATACGTTTAATAATTCAACATTTTTTTTGTTAAATTAGTTAAACAAACAATAAGCAATAATTAATATTTTCGGTACCTAAAATGTTCTTTCATTTAATATATCATACCTATGGGTGAGACTAAATCATTCTTAAGAAAAAAGGATATTATGCGAAAATTTTGCAATTGATAATGAAAATCATAGTTACGAGAACGCACCAACATCAAACAACGTAAAAATTAATAAATATTATAAACTGTATTTAAAAATATTGATTTATTTCCGAAACGTGTAACGAAAGCTATGTCCATGTTAATAAATATTCAAATAATTTAATAATAATATTCTAATTTAGTCTTTTGATTATTAGTTTACTGTAGAGCGTTCGAAAAAAAAAGAGAAAGACAATTTTTTTTGGATCTAATTGAACTCATGTTGTTCAATTAGCATTCAAAATTTTTAGTATTACACAGATTGTTTCATTTGAAAATTTGAAGATTCTTAATGTATCGCTCTCGCAATCCGCCTGTATAACAGTGCAGAATTTAAAACAAAATTAAATATTGGATAATAATAATGAATGAATTTAAAATTACTTTGCATTTATTTTTTATAGTTTTCTTATAAGGATGCTATGATCTTTAAAAATTGCAGTTTTCACATAAAATATTTTTTTCTTGGTAATTCTTTCACCTTACCCATCAAATGGCTAAACTTTTTTTAAAGAATATAAAAATTAACTATGAAAAGTATTTAAAAAATAATCAAAACTTAGTATTATACATTTTTCATTGAACGTTAACAAATAAAATAACATCATTGATATAAGCGCAATATTTTAAGGTTACTTAACTGATACACCTTGTATAAATTTTAGACTCTATTAAAATTCTAAGATACTTTCTCGTATGTAGGGTATCTATGACGACTTGGTATTTTATGGTTAAAAATGTTAATAGTGAAAATAAAAAATGAGCATAGCTGAATTTCAAATCCCCCTTACAAAAAATTAGATGTCGTTCTTGATTTTCATATTATCTTGCTAGGTAAACCGCTCTCATATCAAGATCACCAGTTAAAAAATAATTTTCACTTAGCTTATTTTATGTAAAGTAGATAGCAATTAATTACCACAAAGGAAAATATAAAGTAAAAATAAACGCAGAAATGATAGAAAAGAACTAAATGCAATGAAATCGAAATTTCAGGACAATGGATAAATTTTGGATTTTTAACTTGGCTATAGCCTATAACTGACTTTTATAACTTAAAAATTTTTGAAGATCTTAGGAAACACTTTATCCTCGGTCCACGGTTATGACGGATCTGTTCTCTTTTAAGTTAATCGCTTAGTTCTGCTCACTTCATTCAATCCCAATTACTTATCTTATTATTTTCAACATACAATGTAATGTATTTAACCATTCATACACCATTCACATTGATTCATTACAAATTCAAATAATTTCCCATCAGAAGTTCAATCAGTTTATTCTTAATTTCACTTCAATTTTTGGCTACCGTGGGTGGCATGGAATCACAATTTAAATTGAAATTAAAAAAAAACAACATTTTTTCTATATTTAAGTTGTTTTAGAGAATTAAAATCAATTATTTTGTGCGATTAAAGGTAATTATATGAAGGACTTTAATTATTTTTCCCAAAATAATTAAAATACCTAGACGTATTGTTTAACTATTTGTTGCAAATTGCGCAAGCAACCAATCACCTGCATAACAAAGCATAATTACCTGTAGTTATGACCAAAAAAGTTAATTAAAGCCAAACAAGGAAAACATATTCAAAGAACAACTAACTCATTAGACACTACAAAAGTATACGGTATATCCAGAAAATGTATACACCTTGAGAAGTCATTGTGTTGTGCACCACTGACATTCTCGCTACTTATTTCATTTCATTTTCAATTTTTCATATGCACTAATTCTCATTTAATTGCAAGTTGGAAGAAAAAGTGTTCCATAAAGGGATAATTATTAATGTGCAATACTACTCGACCTCGTTCATAGCGTACTGTAAATTGTGTAAAGCAAACTTGACGTGTTCCGTAAATATTTCGTTGTAGGAGATAAATTCGTTCATCGATTTGCATATGAACCATTTGAAATTATAGCGGATGAATAGGCTCAGGTAATTAATTCGTGCTGATTTATGTGGGCCAAACATTGCGAATAATTTTCAGTATAGTGTACGAATGAATTAAATACACGCGTATACTCGGGCATTCCATATAGTAGAGGTAGTCGGTACTGTACCGACGCAGCCGCGTGCAATACCAACAAACTGGCGTCGATTTATGTGCACCGTCGTCCCCCCTTATCATTGCGCGCAATTTCTCTAATTACATGTAACCGTTTCTTTGCCGCCCCCGCGTCTGCTTAATATGTAAATTTAATTACGCACTTTTCTGCAGCATATTTGCCTTCACAATTCACTATCAGTCTTTATGCAAATGCGCGTCAGCACACACGTGTGCCCGCTTTAATTAAATATCAAAATCTTAATTACGTTTAAGGATAAGAAAATCACTCCGAAATTGCCTCGCGAAACACACCGCAAAGTTCTGCTCGTTAATTAACTCACTACTACTGTTTACTAACTTATTGTCAATTAAATTCTGCAAAAGGAGGAAAGTTTCGAGCGGCGGAAATTTATAAAAGAGCATATCTGCAGATATATTGCATATAAAATGCACTTCGGTTAAGAAATTTAAAGAAGAAAAATAGAGCAAAGAATATATTTCTGTCTACTCGTAATATTTTATGAAAAAAAAAAAAAAACATTTTTTTAGTACTTACCCATACTATTGCGAAAAGTGAAACTCTTTGTATTTTTAATTAATTTTTTTTAATACTATTTATCAAGTGAATCCACGTTAAAAATGCCCTTTAATGTATTAAATATCCTAAAAAATTTAAAAATGAACCACAGTTAGTGTCACCGAAAGCGTGCGTCATAAAATCCTTCATATTCAGATGAAAAAGACGTTTTATTGGATAAAAGCATGAAATGAATAATCACTGAAATTTAGTAAGGGCGTTGACTGAATGAAAGTATTCTTTCGGTCAACGGTAAGGGTTAACATTCGAAGAACAAAGAGTTAACAATATTTTGCAAATTTGTAAAATCAAAGAGTTGGTGGTCAAAATTTTTATGTGGATAAAATTTCACTTAAGTTTTTGCATTGTCTGAATCAGAAACCTTTAGTAATAAGGCTGTTTTTTAGCGAGATGTATAAGCTGTTGTTCCTTTATGTTAAAACCAAAGATTATCAGCAGTAATTTCATCTAAATGCGGCTACAAAATAGCACCTAACTGATGTAAATAGATCACACTTTGGCAAAATTGTAGAGAATGACCGGCACAAGTTAGTAAAAATTTTCCGTTCATTTTCACTTCCGCAGCCATTTTTCTGCAGTTCCGAGTTCTATTTGAGTCACTTGTTAGCTAAAACTATTGCCAAATTTTTGAAATGCTGGGCTTTCTTTGTTTCGATCGATTTCATAATAACGTTTTAATTGGTAATAATAACAAAATCATCTTTTTTTGCTCCCAACGATTTGACAACCCAAGATGAAAATTAATTTCATGGTGTACCCTTTAAATTATAAACACTGAATTACACTTAGTAATTTGAATTTGAAAACTAAAATCCCACTTTTTTCTCAATTAATAATCGGGTAAAATCAATTTTATACATTTTTAAAAATTGAAAATATTCTAGCTGTTAATGAAATATTGAGCGTTTGGTCCAATTTAAATAGTGGCTGAATACGTAGAATACCGATTAGTTGTTAATCATTTACTTCATCTCTATTGCTTGTGTTTTTTAGAATAATGTAATCACAAAAACCCAAAAAAATATTTTTTATTCAGAAAAAAATCATTCAAAGGATTCAATGACTGAAAATACTTTTGAAAACTTTTGCTGTTGGACAATAGGTGACCAAACGAGTCAAAAATTGGATTAAAATCAAATAAACCATTTTTGAAAGTAAAAAAATAGTAATAGAATATACTATATGTTTTCATATCCATTAATGCAAAAGAACAACCAATTTAATTTCCGAAAGATTTGTAATTTGTAACATAACTCCCAATGTTGATTTTTTAATTTTCCATCATCTTTTTTTTATTTTACACCAAAGTAAAGGAATCCATTGAGAAGTTAATAAACGATTCATTAGCAGCAGCAACAAAGCGAAAACTTTACCTTTGATTCGGACGAAATTTTACGATATAAAAAGCAATAAATCAATGGCGGGTGAATTCATGAATACTCAATTAGAGCCGCTGCAAATCGTAAATTTGCATTATCAGCGGAGAAAAAGTCTTGGCACCTGGTGGTGCAGCAAGGCACAATGTTGATAAAATAGATTTACGATGCGGTGGGTAACGTATGTAAATAGAAAAGTTGCTAACCGATAAATAAGTAATGCAGAATGTAAACTAGAGTAAGTGTCAGGGATTCGATGTTGTCCTGGGTGACCGTCGACACATCGGTTCATGAATATTCAAGCTAAATTGCAACCGGAGCGTAAATCGCACTCGAAACATCATCCATAAAGCACTTCTCGAACGGTCGATAAGGTGCACACTTTAGGGCGCTTTTTCCACCGCCTACTCACAGCACATAGGCTGCCAGCTACTAGCTAGCTGCAATCCATCCGCTAAAAATAACACAACCAATAGACGGACGTACAGCAGAAACTTATAACAGAGAAAAACAAAAAACAAATACTTGTTCTCATAAATGAAATCATTATTATATTATATTTCACAAATAATAATGAAAACAAACAATCAACATAATAACAATCATTACGTCCGCATTATTTAACAGAACGCTCGAAATAGACTAGTTCAACTGAAAATTATTACAAACACTGACAACGTACTTAAAGTAGCCCGAAGTAAATGATATATCGATAATACACAGTATATGTAGTTTTACCCTGTTGTGTGTTACACAATCTGTGAGGTATAATAAACTAGTACAATTTTTCTCTCTTACAGCTTATCTATGCGTTTATCTCTAATGAACTCTATTGCAATAGTTGGAGCTACTTTATTGCTAAACGTGTGCGTTCATTATTCCCCTAACGCGATCGTTAAGCGATACAATCGCACGTTCAACAAATTCTCAAATAAGTTTTTCACTTAAGAAGAGTAAGGTGATGCAGCGCAGCAGACGGGCTGTCGACTTGTCTCCCGATTCGAATACATCAAATTGTTGCGTTATATAAAGCTGTCGGCAGCCCGTGACGACGTAACGAAAACGGTTTTGTAGTATGTATGTTCAGTGTTCGTTAAGGAATAAATACAATTTCATAGCAATGAATGATAATAATTCAGACAGTAAGTATATGTACGCTTCAAGAGGAAAATTTGCAAGAATAATTTCTCTATACTCAGATTAAGACCGTTTTTCTTTCTACTTTTATATTACTTCTTTGCCCGTTGTGGTTGCGAATTAAATGTTTAATTTATGATTGCCTCACATGTTATTGGGTTTCTTCAACGAAATTATAATGGTTAATTACTTTTTTTTTCTTTTTTGAAGGCAGTAATATAAAATATATAAATTTTTTAGTCTTAATCTGCATAAATATAAATATATGTACAAAAATAAATAAATGAAACAAAAATGTACAAATAGTAAATAGAAAATTTACAGCTTTGGTAGGCTGAAGGATAACTATACACGGGAAAACAAAAAACTATTTACATCGTAATATTATTATCGTTAATATAAAGAGAGTGGAATGTGCATTCCTATTGCTCCGCACACGAGTACAAATGAATTAAGTACGGTGCTGATAATGTGTACGTATCACATGCGAACTTATGATAGATGATGTAAAAATGAGGCCGAGCTTTAGGTCAGATTGAGGTCCGCACTTAACTGAGAGAGTCTCCGCGGATCGCGCCGCCCCCGACTCGAATTACGCGTACCACTAGTGTGATTACTGTATCCGGAATCGGATCCGAACGCCGAGTCCTGCGAGTACGGTTTGGGCGCGGGCCGGAACGTGGCCAAGTGTCCTATTACCGGCAGCGTTTCGTAGGGCGCGGGTGCTGGCGATAAACACTGAAGTCTTTGCGTTATACTAGGAATCTGTCTGCGGCCGGGCGGACCGACACTGCCCACTCGCGGATACAGTTGTAACAAAGCATCCAACAGCATTCCCTCGTGGAACTCCTGTCGATGTCGTTCGAGGGTGCGGTGTCGCTTGCTGCCCGGTATCGGAGGCAGCGGTTCGTGCGGCCTTCGAAATTTCGGCACCTCGCGTCGGCCCTCCGCTCGGTACGGAATGTTGTTGGCGTGAAGGCGCCGGTCTATGCCGTCTCCGCCGCCCAAACTAAGCTCGTCCTCGGCGAATTCGTCCTCGCTGTGCGGGGCCGGTGCCAGTTCGCTGTCGGCGTCGCTCAGCTCCTCGTAGACGGGGTTATAGAGGTCCTGCGAGCAGTAGGGATCAGGGCCGGGCGACGAACACAAAAACACAGGCGGGTGAGTGGATATTGGGTATCCGCTGGGATAATGAATATTGTTCTTCACATCAATCATCTGCAAGAAGCAACGTGACACTTAGATAAACGCATATTCGCTTTTTTACATCAATCAATTTGCCATGCACCTACCTATACGTGTATAGGATCCTTTGCAAACACAATAACAACATCAACATCAACAACAACAACAACAACAACAACAACAACAACAACAACAACAATATGTAAAAGCATTTATATTGGACCATACAGGTAATAAAAGGGTGGAATTTTCTAAGAGGCAAGTTACAGGTTAGTTTCTCGCTACTTTTGCAATATTAAAGAAGCTGATGCATTGCACAGGAGAGCGGCGGTACGAGCTGAAAAATGCGCGCATTGCAAGGACACGGCATACTTTTCCGCATGACATGGAAAACACGGTTGGCTAGTCGTGTTAAGTAAATAAGCACCCTTTTAGATCAATAGAAGAGTGTGTGTATTCGAATGTATGAAAGTTGCAAGCAGGCAGGAAACTTGGGTACCTACGACTTATTAAAGGCGACATACGAGAGAGCGTATTTGATTAAATTATACGTGACTTGAATTCGCTATTATTGCACTCAAACGATTCAAGCGTGGAAGGAAGCACATAGCACAGTTACGGAGAGATGTATACAGATTACAGAGAGCAAGTGTGTGAGTGGTGAGGGTGTGGAAAAGAATAGAGAGAAAAAAAAAACAACAAAATTATTATTACTCGTCCTAATCATCAAACTGTTTCCTTCCTCCTCCAAATACGAGGGGATTTTTGGCTCCGGTCTAAACACAACACACTTTCTTGAATCGATCTGGCAAAGGAAAAGAAAATAAACACATTAAGGCATGCATCGGCCGTCCGCAGTTATCTGTCTGTGTTTGTGTTTGTTATTGTGTATGTATGTGTGTACGTACAGTGGCTTTGTATTATTTAATTAATTCGCGGGAACTCCATACGAGCACGTATGTATGTACAAAGGGAGAATATAGTAGTGGAGTTGTTGTTGGCACGAAACCCATGCATGCACCTCGAAATGAATTCCATCAACATCATCATCATCATCATCATAACAAAACATCCCCTTCTTCTTTGCCATGCCGGCCATGCTTCCATTTATATGTATAACCAACTAAATAACCAACTACAGGAATGACATTGCGCTTACCTCGATGGAAGGAGCGACGATGTGTCCGCCGCCGGTGTGGTGGTGATGGTGATGATGGGACCGGGGCATCTCCGAAAGGTCCTCGTAGACGGGCGGTGCCACGGAGCCGTCCCGATTGTTTTGCGGGGAGGTCTTGCAAGGCAGGAAGTTTTGTACTTTTCTCTTATGCCTGCAAAGAAAGACAAAAGCGTCTCATTAGCCTTGATTGACACCGTATCACGAAAGTACATTAAGTATCGACGTAAACGACTTTTTAACAAGCTTGGCCGGGCTGCCCCGCTGCCACGCGAGAACTCATTTGCTTCCACACTACCGAAAACAATGAGCGCATAATGACGAGACGTTTTCTAATAATAGAATAAGACCTATTAAAAGTTCCGAATGACGCCCGCTTTCACAGATATAATCTGCCCAATTTTCCTGGCCGTAAATCCAATAAAAAAGCCTGTTAAGTCTACCGGAGGCATTTCAACGAACTGTCAACAAAAATCAACCAATTTGACATGTTCTTTTCTACGTCGGATATTTTAATGTCTTCTTCAAATAGAAGGGAGACAGCTCCACTTGAATTATACGGCTTCTTTTTTCTCGTGATCAGACGGAAAAATAATTACACATTCAATCCAATTCTAAGCCAACATTTTTTTATCCAAAAGAAAGAATAATTTTAAATATTTTTCGTTTTTTTTTTTCGTACATTGCAAGACTTTTTGTTCCAAGTGCAATTATTCCGAAAGTGTTTTCGATTATTGTTGTAGCGGCGGCATTTAGACACATCCTGAATGTAATTACAACTTTTAATAGAATGCTAATCCGACAGAGCTAAATATAAATTATGTCGACGGCGGTACACTCGAGGGGACGACATTTCATATTAGAATTTATAATTCTCGGCGACATTTCAAAGGAGATCTGTTAGAGACGTTCGCCTATAATTTATAAAGCGTCTCAATTTCTTTGGCCAAGGTGCTGGCTGGGTAGTACTGTACACGTGTATATTTATATGTAGAAGGAAGGGCCATCGAAACGTGTACACGCCGCTTATTTATCGACGCAACTTTATTTCCTCTCAGCGAAATTGAATTCCAACTATTTATATGTGCCATTTTTGTCCATCGCATAAATCAATGTTTATTAAATTGGCCGTTGCCAATGGCTGCGGCCGCACGTCTTAAATATGCCCCATACCACCGTAATTACCGCTACTGCGACCTGCGGTCTCCATGGAAATTCCTAATTAAAGGCTATACCTTCTGGTGGAGGTATAAAGGTATTACATATTTGCACAGCCTAAAACTGGAGAATTTTAATGGAAAATTTAGTTTTAGAAAATATATAATAATGTATTACGTATGCGCGGAGGAAATTCGGGACACGTTTTGCGAATAGTTTTTGCGATGGCCGTCCTCGTTTTAATTGGTTTTGCGCTACGTCGCGAATATAATTATTTCCACAGGATAATATCGTGATTAAAAGGGAGCGCAAAAAATATCACGAATGTGGTAAAAGCAAACGCAGTATGTTCAAAGGATAAACTGGTTGTTGGTATTGATGTGAACCACGGAATCTGTGTGTGGTGAAACGCTTTGTGCCGCTACGGTTTGGCTTCTTTTATGAGACCAACAGACGTAAACACGGGGATAGAATAATAAATAATAGTTTAAGAACAAGTACTTTGGTGGCGCATATGGTTAATGTCTGGCCGGATATGTGTAAACTAGCAGTAACAGTTTAAAATGCCTTTTTTGCCGCCGGCGATATTTTCCAGCCTACAATTTTCGTTCCACGGAAATTCCCAATGTATGTTTTGTATGGAACTAATCTCTCGGAAAGATAAATGTTTTATAAACTCGCATAAACAATGAATTACTATGCATCATCTATTTCGACCAGTCGAAATTATCCCTTTGTGTCTTTTACGATTTCCATTTGCATATTATTTGCCGATTTCACTCGGTGCAACAACACTAATGCGTTTAGGCCAGAAAAATAAAACTTGGAGTTCTGTTTATTTTAAATTTAAACCAATTAATGCATTTGTTTTATACTGTGAACGATTTTGATTCGTTTAATCCGATTCACTGCTTGCTGAAACAATTGTTTTTGCAAATAAAAAAAAAATTATCCTTTTTTATTTTGAATAAAAATTACTTTTGGGTGGTATGTGGTATTAATGTACGAAATTTCCATTGAAAAAAGTGGTACAAAATTAAAATGCATGTCAATCAATTTAAAGTTTATAATTTTTCAAATTGAATTGAATTGAATTGAACTTTTAGTAACAGCGCGATAAAATAATCTTGGTTTCTAAAAAGAATGTAATCAAAGCTAACAGTTCTAAAAAAAATTCTTTTTCTTTAAAAAAGGCCCAACATTAAAAGTATAGCTATAGAAAAGCAGAAATTTCTGAAGGTAAATGCAAAAGAGCAATATTAAAATTCCTCAAAAGAATGAATTTTAGATGGGGGTGGAAGAGAGAGAGAGAGAGACGTCTAGTTTGAAAATGACACTTTACCACACACCGAGCTTTCCTCAGCTATAGAAGAAAGAGAGTATGGGGCCAACGTTTTAGCGTTATCTTAAGTGGTCGAAAACGCAAGGGTGTTCCTTATTAATCACGGTTAACAAGGCGGTGGCGTAAGAGCAAGGGTGCTTATCAATTGATAAACTAGATTGCGCACTGTAGGGCTTAAGCCAAAAACGCCATTTTAGTCTAATGACTTCCCAGACGTAATGGATACGTCGTGATAATGAGGCGCCTCGCTACTGATTAATTATTACATATAGAAGTATAGCTTCCATATACCTGAAAGGCGATATGCCGCCACCAGCGGTGACAAGTAAAAAGTGTTTCCTATTAAGTAAACGAGTACGTAAAAGGTACCATCAAAAGCGAGTCAATACACATAGGCTATGTTACTGCTGCTGCTGCTCCTGCTGATGCTGTTGCAGTTCTCCCCGCCTGAAAAGCTGTTTCACTCAAAGACGCACTCTCTACCATTAATTATCATTATTTATATCACTTTTCCTTAATTACAACATCCGTCCACTCTACTTGCAATATACAAGGTGCTCAGAACAGTCGGAATTGTACTAGCAAATTAGTTTTTAATGAGTTGTAAATTACATATTGAGTTCCGAAGATTTTAATCTGGCTGTATAATTTTCTTTTAAAAACTTATTTATTTTTTCGCAATGTATACTTTGAAAATCTTCGATCCATAATTATTTTTCTTTTTTTTTGATCTAAGACTTATCTTCTCAGTAGAGTAATCAAAATCTTTTTCTGCTTTTCTTACGTCGATGATATGAATCACCCAGTATAATAGAACATGCATTTCCTATTGACAGCAAGCGGTAGGTAAAGCGATACTTTTTGCCGCTTTTATGCTATCATTAATTGTGTGGTGGTGTTTTGAAAGAAAACACCAAAAACATGTTAGAAAACCGGTCGTGGAATTGGTGCTGCGGATGTATTTAGGGCACATTTCTTGATGTGAATTTACACACGGATTAAATGCGGGAGATGTATAAAATGGCGAAAGCAAGTAAATTAGAGTCAGATTAAAGTTCGGCGCAGCTGTTTTTACATTCATGTACTACGTACGTAAAGCGCTCTCTTGATGTGTCGGAACTTCTTGAACGTCTACATATATTGCGTAAATGAACATTTATCGATTCGGCATGGTGCAGCAAGCAGCAATTTGCAAATTCGCTCTCTAGCAGATTAAAGTAGGACGACTGGCCATTAAAAGCATAAATCTAGCGACTTTCGGCTGTGCTCAAGATAAGCGCAGCTCTATTTATGGCCAAGAGGGCTCACTTGGTGGAAATGGAAAACAATGCCAAAAGAGTTGTTAAAATACTCGTGAGAATCACGCAACGAGTCTCATCCGAATAAATCTGAACGCCAAATGGATTAAAGCAACTCTTCAAAGGCAATTAAAAAGGTCCTTTTATAAGCCCGCGCGCACATTGCGCGCACAGTTCACTAATTCCCTTTTACGCTTGTTTCACTATACGACCGACTATAATAATACGCAAACTCTTCTTCTTTCGCATGCATCCACGCACACGTAGATAGGTAGGTAGATAGATACGTTACAATATTATACCTATACGATGTGACGGGGTGAATTTTATTCAGGGGTACTTACTTCCAGACTAGGATGACTCCGATGAAGACGACCAGGCTCAGCAGCACGGAACACAGGACTATCACAGCTGAAGTTTGGAAAGAGGGACTGCTCCTGTAGCTGGCGTCAATCAGCTGAAACAACAAGTCGAGTTAGTAATTTTCTTGGCGTCTAACTTTGCAGCTACCCCATTTACTAATCAAGTGTATTTATAGGTAACGAGTGTCTGGGCGAATTAATCGCGCCCCAGATATAAATCAGGAACGGTTAGGATAATAAGCGACGGTATCGGCGATGCATTAAGTCGGTGCTACATAATATCCTCTGCAAATATATGCCGCCCCGTACACATAATTGACTGCCATAGATACACATCGCATAAATTATGACCGTGCTTGATATCATTATCAAGTTTCAAGTTATGCATCTACGCTCGTTAATTACGCGACTGGACGGACTGTGCGCGATGCACGAATATGGAAGGTATCTATCTATATGGTATAGCGCTGGATGAATTTCGATTGCCCAATGTGCGATGCGGTTAGAGATAAACGCGTCGTCTTCTCCAAGAATTAGCATGCACTCGTAGGGGACGTGATGGAGGGTAATTAAAAACACTTGAAAACGTCAAAAAATTTCCAGGCGACATATGGTTGAGATCTTTCCAAGAAAAAGTCACTGTTAATAAGTGCAGCACATTTTGAAAATCACTTAATGTCTTTCAGCTCCAACGGACGGTTTTATGAGTTTGTTGAAATTTGTTGTTTCGACAGGTTGAATTATATGCGTTTTGAATTCTGAATAATTTATACGTTTGTTTTTTGTTTATTTCGTACGAATAAAAAAAACCAGGGGTAATTAAAAAAAGCAGAAGCTCTGGCATTAAAATAAAAATGAAATAATAATAAAAAACAACAGGAACGGCATCTTCCGCTCTAATAAATCATGAAATTGTGGCCGATTAAAAGATCTGCCCCCGACGGCTAAGCAGAAGCCGAAGGAACGCGCAACATTAGTAATTCCGGTTGCAACATAATGATTTAATTAAGCTGCATGATTTTGAAATATGAAGGACATCAAAGATAAAACCATATTTTTGGGGGGCCATACTCCGCGGCATTTTAATTGAAATTCCTTCGCGTATTGTACCCACGTAGCGCACACGCTAAATTTACCAGGGAGCACACATTCTAATCAAAACATGAATTTTTGACTGATTCCCCGGAGTACGATCCATCTTGTATTATGTGAAAGCGTTCCCCTTCTTATTACTATTATTGGAAGAGCGCCACAAAAGGTCTCCGAAGTATCACTTTCAGATAAATCATCAATGTCTAATTTTTTTCTCTTCTCTGTACCTTCTTTGATACTCCCTCTGTACGTTGTGTTCACGAACAGGAAAACAGGTTTTAAAAAATAATAATAATAATAATGAAACGGGAACAGAGGGGGATTTATAAATATTTAAAAAAGCGGAAATTTGTCTGCGTGATGGACGTCGGTGGAGCGCACTTCAAACGGCGGAAAAAAACTGGCTTCGACTTAATGAAGAAAAAGAACGACAATCGGAAAGAGAGAGCGTCGAGTTCAACTATGTTAATAACTGGTAGAAGAGAATCGCCGGCACTAATTCACCTTTTTCTCCGCGCCGAAGAAATAACTTACTTAACCCGAGGTGATCAGCCCACCTTACAATAAAGACTTTACAGTTGAGATCGAAATCGCCAAACATTAAATATGATTAAGTCATTAAACACAACTAAATCACGATTCAATTAAAATTTATTGTTGGAGTACAATTTGCTATTATTATTATTATTTTACGGTCTTGTGCCAATATATGAATAATCACGAATATTCGCTAAATAACTAATGTTTATAATAATTATCATCAAATGAATGGAAAGGTTTGTTTCCAAACATTATTTTGCTGTCCGAAGAACATTGAAATGTGAAGAAAAAAACGTTCCTCGTTAAAGTTGACGAGTTAAATTAGAAAAAGCGACTGCAAGCGGGGAAATGCGAAAATACTAATAAAATTTAATTTTAAAAGCAAAAACCAGTCAATAGCAATATTACAAATTAACTTTTTCAATTAAAGAAACTAACAGAAATAAACACGTAACTCAAAATTCACGAATTCACTGTTTTATTTCCGTTTATTTGACGAAAAAATATATTTTTGCCACGGGTCGAAAATGTTTGATTACCTCGGAGGCATTGGCCTATGTATCAGCAGCTAAACTGCGCCCACAATGAACAATTTAGCATTTTCCACTCTTAGTTAAAAAAAAAAAAAAAAATAGAAAAAATCTCGGCTTTGCTTATGTGAATTTAATAAAAAATCAGAGCATTTTTTTTATATATAAAAAAAATAAAATTCATTAATATAGAAATTTAAAAAAAATTGTATGACAGGAAATTAAAATTAAGGAAACACTTGCAAAAAACGAAAAACAATAAAACTTCTTTAAAAGAAAATTAATTAATATAAATAAAATATCTTAAAATCGATTAAAATTGCAACAAATATAAATGACTTATATTCTTTGTTTAACCTGTACAAAGGAAGATGACAAATTTTCGTAATACATTAATATAAACTGAATAAAATATCTATTTTATAATTAACAAATTAACAATTATTGTATTTGAAGATTACAATCAATGTGAATTTATGAATAGGTAAATTAAAAAAAAAGCTATTACATTACATAAAACTAGGAAATAACTGTTTTCATTTATATTTCCAGTACTTACAAACGTCAAAATTCGAAGAAATGATTACCATAATAAAAAAAAAAGATATTATATAATAATTTGAATTTTCTGATATAGTAGAAATGAGATGTTACCAATTTTACGCCATATTTAACAGAATAATTATTCATGAATAACTGTTCACATACAATAGAGAAAAATATAGTTCGTCCGGTAAAGTTAAAGTATCCGGATAATGTTACCACAAACGAAAAAAAAAAAGCACAAAAGCCACAAAATTGTATGCTTTCAACATTATAGTACATAGTTAATCCAAACAACAACCAAACTGAATTTAAATACATGAGAGTACATTATAATATAATTTTACTAAGCGATTATTTTATTCATTAATTATAACCACGAGGAGCCAATGACTGGAAGCCGAATGTAGAGTAGTGAAGAGGAGAGAAAATAAATAAGAAGAGGATATAGTAGTTGGGTGTGAAATGCAGTTGTGACTATACTAATTAAGTTTAATGAAGAACGGCGCTCGAAAAGAAACGTTTTAATTATAGGGGCAATTACAGAATTGATTGCGAGCACATGCGCCGCATCCCACGGGACCGATCTCTGGACTCTTTTACGATAATTTAAGGAATTTTTCCCAAAACACAACGCACACAGCAGACACGAAAGCAAGTGAGTTTTACACTGTAATGGTTCGGGAATCTGAGCGGCGCATTTTATAGTGTCATTAAACGAAGAGAACGTATTTGTTTTCCATCGGACGTTGCTGTTGCTGTTGCGTCTGGTAATAATAGTGTAGTGCACGTAATATATCCACGTTCAAATATCTACAATGCACACAACACACAACGCTCCACTGATTTCGAAAACTAAAAATACTACATGTTCACCGTGCACCGTGGGCACTATACACTACAACATATACGAGTACATGTTTTGGGGGGCAACAACGACATTTCAGTTAACTAAATACAACTTCCGCGAACTATTTAGTTTTATTTTTTGCTGGTCGTCGCAGAGCACCGAATATAAATTATCAATTTGATTCTGCCGTTTCTCTTCAGCTGCTGCTTGCTTTGCTCTCTTGGCTGGCTGCGAAGCGCCGAAACGGAGCGCACGGGGTGGATTTCCAGTTGACCAGTTTTACGGTTTTAATAAAATTACTACATCTCTCTTTCTGGAGGTCACACATGGCCTAATATCGGTCCGCTGAACATCCAGCTCATAGCGCGATGATTTAATCACGAACAGATAAATAAAAGGGACTCTCTTCAGAGCGACGCTCCTTTTTTATACTGGTTGGTAGTAGTAGTAGCTCCAGATATACAGATTAGCTTGATTAAACTGTATGTAGTACATATGAAGATATCTTGATTGTAATAAATTCACCGAAAGAGTATTAAAGAGGTCAATGGTAATCATCATTCATTTTTCGAGGGGATTTTAAACTTGCTGTTGGTTCGATTTATTTATTTTTTTTTTATTTTCGGTAGTCAAATGTTATCATAGCAATTAAACCGAATCTAAAATTTCTTTGTATTAGTACAAATCGAATGAATATTCATTAAAAAAGCAAGAAAACAAAAAATAGCTGATCCGAAATTAAATTATTTGCAGAGCCAATTATAACGGACGGACGGACGGACGGGAGAGCGAGTCGAACGAGATAGAAAAAACAAAGCACCGAACGTTCGCTGTGCATTATTAATGGTTATCTGGATGCCAATTTAAACTAATTGGTATCTATTGCCATTTAAGTATGCTCAAATAATAAGCTCGGAATGTGTAAACAATGGTCGGACTTAATAACCCGGCGGTCAATATTGGCGCTCCATAAATTTCCCTAGGACGACTTTTAAATGAGCGCGTCACTTCCAAATCCTCAAAACGTGTTATCCCAAGGTGTCCCCCACAGAGACCTTAATGATTTACTGACAATATTAGCTTTGTCTCAAAAGCAAAGCACTTAATGCGTCATAAATATGCCGAAAATCCCGGAGGCAGACCTAGAGAGAGGAAACTGTCACTTGTCGCTTGCGGTTTCTTTTCCCTCTTACATTCATTCTCTCTCTCTCTCTCTTCATAGGTCTTTTTGAATTGTTGCACATATAGGAGGAACCCAGAAATTTGTAGGTCTTTTGTAAAAGAATTCTTCGATAACAGACCATGGAGAAGGAAGGAACGCAGAATGCAGAGAAAGAGACCTCTCGGCATAGTGAGTGGCGAGAACACGAGAGTGATATAATGGGCAGCTACAGAGGAGAAGAAGTGTCTACAAGTAAGTGATAGAAAGAGACCAAGATGGAAATATTCGCACGGTTTCACTTCGTGACAGAGAGAAATTTATGTGATATGAACGAGAGTTAGTTACTTACCGGTAGTGCATCACATGTTTCTATAGGCAGGGGGTCTTCGGAACAGTACATGGGATCAGCCGGTTGAAGAATAGGTGGTCTCGGCGGTGGTGGCAGCATAAATTCTGGCGGAGGCCCTGGACAGTCGCATTCCGTCTCCATTCCCCACATGCCGCTGCTGTCCATGTCGTCTCCAGGATACTCCCCAGGTCTATCCATAGACCGACTGAAACACGCAAAAAAAAAGCGCGCGCAATGCACACACAATTAGTTTCTCAACATTAATTTTGCTAAGTGGAATCGAACGCATTTACGAGTTAATGATTTCACGGCTCTACTTCGACTCTACTTACAATTAACTTAATTGTAATTAGCTTGAAATAACTATTGCTTAATTTATTTTCCTTTAACGAGATGCTTTCTTTTTACTGCGTATTCTGGGGATAATCAATACCCTAGCAAATGTGCCTTTTCGTTCTACAGTCAAGCGGAATAATTGCGGAATATCCTAATCATCTTTTTGAATACAAATCAATCCGTTTTTTGTAATCGCTTTTATAATTACTTTTACAGTAATTCAAAATATAATAAAGAAATAATTGTTTTCACATATTGTATGATGGCTACATGAACTGTCTTTATTAATGATTATTAATGATAAATTACCATTTTTTATACAAGGTAGTAAATTATACTTATTGCTTAATTAAGTTCCCTTGAAGAAAAGCAACTTAATAGCATTTTCGATTCACAAATTGAATCATTATTTTTGACGCATTAAAAAGCTTCATCGGAATATTCAAGCGCAAATTAGAATTGCAAATGTTTAGCATTTAATTATCCAATTAGGCCAAATATGTAGTATGAAACGGACGCGAATATAAACACAATAGCTATTTGTTAATAGTACTACATTATATTTGTGCAAGGTTCTTTGTTTTTAAGTACACAAAACTAACAGCAGATTCTCGCATTTAATGGATTGCTTTAAATCTCATATTTAAGATAGTTTTACACTTTACAGCAAAGCAAATTGCAATTATCTCTGTGCACAGCCATTATTTTATGCACATAATAACATTTCGGTTGTTGCGGATGCATATGCGTATGCATTATCCAGTAAAATCATTACAGCCTGTTCTTCACAAGCATGCTAAATCAATGCTTGGTACAATTACGGTTATTTTACTGTCCACGCTTAAAATAATTTAATTAAATTGAATACACTCCTAATGTTTTTATGCGTCATTGTACGGTATTATAGTAAATCATAATTGTGATTCTCCAACGGCGCAAAAAACGCAGATGCATATTGCAGTTTAACAATGGAATAATTATTTCGCTGAGAATGCTGCGCGCTGCGGAGAGAGGAGGCTACTAAAAAGCGAGGCCCGGTTGGCAAAAGAAGCAAAAAACCGAAACCTAAGGTTGTTAGGCATTTGTTATTTATGTGCGCCCGTTTTTTGCGCTTTTCATTTAACACGCACGCGGGCTTCCAATTTGTTGGAAATTAATTAAACGTAAGATGTTTCGATTGAATTGTTTATAACGCTCTTTTAAGTTTATGGCGCTGTACTATACGAGTAGACTATAGAGTCGAAATAATTTTGCTCATTATAATAGAGAAAAAATGCTGTGTGTATAAAATATGTGGTTTTATAGGTGCTTTTTATGATTTTTATTAAGTTGTAAAAAAGCAATAAACATCGGCTTATAAATAACACAAGCATTAGGTTCGTAATTTGAAATATTAACAATTGGAATTTCTGGTTTTTCCCCCATAAGGTGATATTTTTTTCGAAATTTATTACTGATTATCATATTTAAACTTAAGAGATGTCCTATCAAAAAGAAAAAAGAATCCTCCGGTGTTTTTTTTTTCCGGGTACGTATATTGTAATAATTTATTTATGAGAAACGGTGAGAAAGGAAAAAAAAAACAGAATCCGTTTCGGCCTCTTATAAATTTGAAAACCGATAAATGTTATAAATAAATTACAAACACTAACGAATAATTAAGACATTAGGAGTTTTAATAGGAACAACTTGATTGTGCAACCGGCTTTTCTCTCCATGGTTTTTTATTTTTTTATTTTCTCCATTCTTTAATTCTTAGGTAGAAATCGAATAAGATTTTAATTTATTCATGTACGAAGACACATTCTCCGACATAATTTAAATAACCACTTTGGTTGGAACTTGCAGTTTGCCTTACAAGCCGCAAAACTATTATTATTCGCCTCGGATTAATTAGCGAAAATTCAATACAAAGCGGTGGAAGTTGTTGCAAAGAAGTTGGGAATTTTTCCGCTGAAATTACTCCAGCGCAAGGGAAACTTGTTTTATTACGTAAAAATTTACCCGACACAAAAAAAAGCTTGTAATTTATTCTAAAACACACGCACACTAGTTTTGCATTACAACTGCTTACATTTTTCGTAAATTAATACCCGCATTAAAAGCTGACTGCATAATTTGCAAAAAGCGACCAATGAAAGCATAATTCCAGACATTTTCCGTTTATTTTTCGCACGCATAATTATTAATTAGAAACGCATAAAATGCGTTGTTGAAAGACATACCTAAAAAGATTTTATAGAATTTTGGCTTTCGATCATAAATCCATGACGCAAATTTTAGTGAGTATCCTAATAATTGCACGATTCGTAAAGAGAAAAACTTTCGACACAAGAGATATTCAGCAGCACATAGTGTGATCGCACTTCGGAGGACCGATTAATGTATTCCCGATATAAATCACCGAGAGGCTGCACACGATCGCAGCGTCGGCCGCACTGCAGCAGGTAGAGATCATGTAGCGAGCGAACGTTGCATTGCACAACCAACAACAACGGCACAAACAACACACAAGAGGGTCTAGCAGTACGAAGAGTGAGTGCGGCGCGCGGACAAGGGCCAGGGAACACACGAAGCGACCGCACAGACTGCAGGCAGAGTGGCAACTGCTGAGCGCATCGGACTCTCGTCGGTCGGGCTGCTGCTGCCGCCGCTTTGCCGTTGCCTCTTTGACGGAAAACGCGATGCGAGCGGCGCGCAAGAAGTTCACTTCGCTCGTTCCCAACAGCTGCGACATTCGCAACGCATGCACACACACACTGAAAAGCTCGCTGTGTGCATCTCTTCATCCCCTCTGTGCGTGCGATTTCCTCCAATACCAACTGGTTTGGAAATACAAAAATTACGCTCGGTGGGGAATAATAATGTCATTATTTTCTAATTTACAGTCGGCCAGGTGAGTGTTTCATTCGGACATGCAGACAGGTACATGCTCGCCAAACTAGAAACACTTTCGTTTTAATCTTTCTTTTTTTTTGCCGCGGATGTCTTTTAGGTTTTGTGCGCATTCATTTGCATATCCTTTTATTACACTTTAATTAAAGTTTATATTTTTTTATTATTTTGTTGCAAAAGTTAGTTGGTTGTTTTTTTTTTATCTGAAAAATGTATTGAGGAAAAGGAAATGATAACTGTAAAATTTCTATTAATCAATGGGACGAAATTTATAATCATTTTTATGTTAATCATAATCAGTTTTCGCCAAAAATTATACCGGGTGACATAAATTTTACTACCCCCCCTGCTATTTCATTATTTACGAACCGATTTTTACAAAATTTGGTATACATTCATAAGATAACATTTATAATTGGACAGGACAGTTTCATTTTTATATCACTTCCGGTATCACCGGAAATGACCCCAACTTTTGATTTTTAAATGGCCATACTGCATTATTTTAATTTTAAATTTTATATATGAAATTTTAACCCACACAATGAATTATTGCAACATACTGTAAATGGCATCAAAAGATTCATAATCAAACAAGGGGTAAAAAAGTGAGAGTGATCCAAATGGCAACCATCCATTTGAAAATTTAACTTTTGATCAAAAAGCCATTTTGTCCAAATTCTTTTGTTAATAACTCACAAAATATTAAACTTATGGCACGTTTGCAACTTTTTAACATAACTTTACTTCATTCTGAGTAATTCAAGTCATTTCCCAGCCACCTAAATTGATTTAAAAAATTACAACTAAAAATAGTAAAAAATTAATTTAAAAAATCGTTTTTAAATCCAGGATGGTCCCCAGAATGCAAAAAATTGGAAAAAATGCGGGATTGTTATTTAAAAACCCAAAAATTAGGGTCATTTTCGGTGAAACCGGAAGTGATGTAAAAATGACAACTATCCAGTCCAATTGTAAATTTACCAAATTTGGTAATAATCGGTTCAAAAATAAAGATATGGTATAGATAAGTTCTAATTAAAGGTGCATATTAATGATTTTAATATAAATATTTTTTTAGACTTATTTGGTTTAAATAAAATGAAAAATAACGTTATGAGATATTTATTGCTTTCAAAATAATTATAACATTCAAACATAAAATTCCCCGTCTTAAAAATGGCACTGAAATCAACATTCGTAAAGTGAAATTTCTCGTATCGAAATCATCATAAGATTCATAAGAAAGTTTTATGAGATGTCACTCCAAAAACTAAAAAATAAAGAAAATATTAAGGAAACTTAAACATTATTCATAATAAAAATAATAGCGAAATATTTATTGTCAGCTAAGTGAGAAGAAGTTTTACAAAATAAAAAGGTAAACGTGATATAATTTTCAACCCCTAAAACAAAAATTAAAAAACAAAACAAAACAATAACAGTCTAATTTACATTAAGACAAATGGGTTTCTGCAGCCTCATAAATTTCTAGTAATACAAAAACCCCGAAAGAATTCCTTAATGAAATGTACCCTTCCCACCCCATTTGTTTATTTTGAAAACAAAACACCTGAAAAAGAGTGACCATTAACGGTGACCGGCAGCGGTAGCAGTAGTGGCTGCAGAAGCAGCATATCTCATGTTTCAATAATGGTCGATTATTATGAAATGGAACAGCATTAATCCATTTATGCGCCCGCCACAATTTTGTTTGCCACTTTATAAAACGCAAATTCACAATCAGCATAATAAATAAAACGAAAGCGTTGGTAAATTATTTAATTGGTAGCGCACACGAGAGCCATCCATACCATACCGGGCGACCACGAAATGTTCGGGTCTTTTCAATTCGATTTTTGCCAATTTTTATAAAAAAAAAATTATTTAGTTATATAAGATTTAATGGAGGTAAATTTCAAATATTTCATTTTTTTTTTTTTGGTTCCTAAGACCATTTTTGGTAAGTACAAAGAAATTTTTGCGTTAATTTTTCTTTTTAATAATCAAGCAAGAGATTATGTCTTTTTTAAATTTGAAAATGTTTATAAAAATTGTAAAAAAAAAAAAAAAAAAAAAATAATGAAAGAGGGCGAAATAGAATCTGTTGTAACCCTGTAGATGTAAAGCATATATAGGGCGCAAATAACGGCGACGTGAAATTTATTAATTGTAATATATGTAAAGTTATGTAAACTCGGTTTGATTAAATGATAATTTCGTTAATTAATTATACGTAGGTGGGTTTATTGATAGCAGCAGATAAACAGACAATGTATGCTAATGAAGCAGCGACCCTTACGAGGGAATTTTGTTAATAATAATAGCGGTCATTAATGTTTATCTGTGCGAATGTGCAACTTGTTTACGTACAACAGTGGCGGCTTACGGTTGCGAATTATTCACAAATTAACTTATGTTGTCTGGATTTGAAATATTAATCTGTCATTAATACAAACGAAATCCGCTCACGTACAACCGAGCACTACGAACGAACGTGACGGTTGTCGCTCGTGGGGGTGCGATGTCATTAAAACTACGCGAATACAATGATATAAATGTGCGAGCATTTGGGAAATTATACATACAGCCCGAGCAGAGTATCTGGCTGCCCCTGTCTGCTCTTTTACAACTACCATCACCACCACCACCACTGCAACGCGGACGCCGCCGCCGCCAACGTTCAACCCCTAAGTGTATATTTGTGCAGGGATGCACTAACTGCTCTCCCGCCACTGCCGCTATTGCTGCTGCTACTGCTGCCGCTGCTGCTGTGGTGTTCTGCATCCCGACTGAATATGAAATCGGCATGCAAATCGCTTTTTTCTATAAATCGCTATTTGAAGACACAATCGCCACTAATTTCCCATTTTGTCCCTACACAGCAAAAAAAACTCACCCTTTGTAAGCGCAGCAATCTAAAATCTATAGCGGCTGATGTATGAGTCGCCTCTTTTTGCGCTAGTTCACTGCATGCGCCTACCGTCAAAAATAACTTTTCGGGATGTAAATTATGGGGAGATAAATTTAGCATTACTCATCTTGTTTATGATCAATGATAATGGAAACGCTTAGCTTAGGGGGTGAACTTTCATTTCACCAACTGCAATAATATATTGTCTATTGCGCTTCTTTAATGTCTTTCGAAACTCTAATTGGAAGTCTTATTTATAGCATTTATTACAATGCAGTGTTGTATTTTATTTTTGGCCGTACGGAAAAAAATGTTTGTGAAATATTGTTAGGCTTGGATTCATTTTTTGGTACGTATTTGATACTGGTGATTTTGTAACGGGACAAAATGTTCGTGGCTCGTAAATTGAATTTTTGCTTTTCGCTGGTGAAAAATTGCCAAATGTTATGTTCCAATCAACTTTTTATTTGCCAAATATATCGGCAAATTGTTTGCTAGTTTCTATTGACTTAATTAATTATTTGTAATTTATTAGTGTGGCTCGCAGGCCAATTAAAATAAAAACTAAAACCAATAAACCCGAATAGCAACTTTGTAGTTAATTAATCTCATTTTTTTTACTTAGAGACTTAGAGTAGTATTCCAATTGATAAAATATTTATGAATATTTATAACTGTTTTTCAACATATGTATTTTTTTTACTTAAAAAAAATTAATTAACTCATCAGAACGTTTTGAAAACTAATTTTTCTGGCAGCATTTTTGTTAATTTTGTGATCAGCAAAAAGCTGTTCTATTTTTTATTTCTGTATTTGGCAGTTCTAAAACTATGCAGCATCTTTTTTTTTTTACTATAAAAATAGATATTTCCCATGTAAAGATGATTTTATATGAAACCCGAAATGTTTCCTTTTCAAAATTCACTTCTGGTTATTTTTGTAACAAAAATATCTAAAATTCTTGCATAGTAATATAAAATAAATAAAAATAAAATAAAAACGCAGTATAAAATAATTGCATTGGTTGCAGGAACATGTTGTTCGGTTGAATTAGATTAAACCTGATTCGGTTAAATTAGTTTTGAATTGAAAAAAAAAGTTAATGAAATATTATAATTGTATTGAATATTATGCCAAGTTATATTCGGTTAGCTACTTTATATGATCTTCAGTTAATAGAAGTTACTTTTTTTATTATTATTTTAAACAAATAAAGAAAAGCTGTCCACTTTCTAATACTGAAAATTTATTATTTAGTTTTTGCCTCTAACAATTTATAATATTTGTGAACTACATTTTTAGCATTAACTAGGTTGGTACCTACTTCAGTAAATCCATAAAAGAAAATTCAACTCATAGGTACTTGCAATAAAACTAAAATTTAAAAGCATCGATAAATTATACGGTCTCGCAAAAAAAAAAAAATCGGCAATTATGAAAATTTGAAAAGTCCCCAAAGTAAAATTCGGTAGAAAGTGCCTATAAAAGCGGCCGTTTAGGGCCGAATTACACACTGGGAAATTACTTCTTGCACAGAGCGCGCGCGCCCTTAAAACGGAGGCTCAATAAATTCGCCATAAACATGTCCTTTCAAATAAATATACTATTTATAAGGGATGAAAGTCACCAGCACGCACCAAATATTTATGGTTCCGTTATGCACATTTGTAACGCCACTTTTTTCTTTCCGCAAAAAGGTCCATATACAATAAAAACGTTCGCAAAAAAAATCTCTTATACTTTCAAACATACGCGCATACAGTTACAGTCGTAAAGTTATAAATGTTAACAAATTCTCCGAATCCATCTTTTTGTCCAGCCACCGAAGACCGAAGAGGTCCGCAGATTATTGACTAATTATACGACGAAGATGGGGCAGCAGCAGCGGCAGCAGCCGCTGGGCAAACTTATGAGAATCCAGATCGGACCCGGCCGAGATCATCTGCACAGTTGTTCCGAGGGCTGGCTGATGTATCAATTCGGTGTAATGTGTTTATTAGAAAAGAAACAACAGAAGGAGGAAGGTTACAGGTAGTAGATTTATAGTTCGGGGCCGAGGATTATGTTTTCATTAGAGTGCAGTGGCAGCTGGTCAGCGAAAAAGGTCAGCTAGCCTATAGGGCCCGTGCGCGCCGCGCCGATTAAAGGTTCCGCATTTCGGTAACATCCGCTCTCGTTGAGGACGTGATTCGCTCTTTAATAATTCAAAGAGAGATAACATCCTTTCGACTATAATGCATCCCAAATTGGACATTAAATGACCTGTTTTGTCGACCGCTTATCGTTACCTGGATAAACGGATACACTAAACGCATTAAAGAGAATGTATGCGGAGGAAACCATTATTAAATCGTTTAAAGGAAACGTTACCGATATACTAGTGTACATACGTACATACATACAGAAAGCGAATTCATTATGCACCATTGTTTTTGATATTCCAAAAATAGACAACTCTTTTGCGACCCCCCTGTACGACGCCGTGCACACGCGAGCCGCAACATTTAAAGGCACTTAAGAGTGCGCACTTCTTTATGGCGCGCACTTCCGGTTTTAATGGTCACCTGTACCGTTTGCATTGTTTCAACTCGCTGCCATTTACACCACGCACTTGTAATAATAACAATAATGGCTAAAACTCACAAAGCAACTCTTTTATTTCCTATGGTAATACCTACTGTATGCATAGCTTTGCCTTTGCAAAACAGCGGAAAAGCGCATTGTATAACTAACTATACTGACAGTATACAAGAAACTTCAAAGTATGTAATAACTCAATTAATGTTGGCTTTCTTGATGCTGCTCCCGGTTTTCTATAAATACCCACGAGGGAAAAATAACAAGCGAACAAAGTGATCTTTAATTGCGCGACCTTTCGGTTCGAAATCTGCGACTGCGACAAATAGCCGCAATCCTCCGAAAACGAACGTCATAAAGTGTCAGTGGTGCGGTCGTTTCTGGAAATATGACGGAACAATATTCAGCATCAGGCAGCATTGTCTTTGTTCACGTTCACGCCAATTATCGGGAAAACTGTCAGCTGGGCAACGAAGATGTTATCCGAAGGGTTTTATTTATACCTGGCGGACCCTAGAAAAATTGGCCCTAATATATTGAAAAGGGACATTTGTGTGGCTTTGTGTGGCTTGTCTGATTAATAGACGGTTGTTGTAACATTGTCGTCGACACGTTTCGCAAGAAGATATTTTGCTTTGTTGCAGACACAATTAAAGCTAAGTTGCCTTTATCGCAAAGATATAAAGTTTCAAAAATTCAGACGGAGGAAAGTATTATCGCGACGAGAACTGTTTGCCGGTGCAAAAAAGGGTGCATATAATTAAACAGACGTCTACAGAAGTACTAAGAGATATAAAAAGCGACTCGTTTTAATCTCTAATTACTTCTGCAAGTTTACGAGAAGAGGAAGAAGAAGAAGGAGCAGCTCAGCTCGACTCTTGGAAACGCTTTCAACAATATTGATTCTATTTGGAGCGCAAAGGCCACAATTATTCAATATCATACGTCTGAATCAATAGTCATCAATAAGTATATAGATATATATTAAATGTATGGAGATAAAAAGGAGATAAAAAGAGATTGATATCTGTTTGACTTTGTGTGTTCTTTCTCCATACACGTTAGTATATTTGACTTTGTTTAGCTTTGAAGATTCTTTATATGAGATTTCGACTCTGATCTTTCAGTCAGGTATATCCTTCATCCATCTTTGGAGATCTCTTCTCGCCGCGAAGAACAAGTCGACGGAGAAGAAGAAGAAGAAGAAGAAGAAGAACTAAGAAGAGGAGAGAACACACGGCACAACGTGGACCGTAATTTTTTTACCTGCCTCGAAATGATCTCGCGCGCCCATAATAGCCACGTTTACACTACACGTTGATGTTCTTTTATTTTCCAAACGTAGAAATCTGTTGAAATTGCCGTTCTTTGGGGGCCAATCGATTAATTCCGGAGAGGGAATAATTTATGGACTAAAGGTGTGCACGAAATTGCTTCATTAGAAAAGAGAAAATAATAAAGTCATAATAATAATCGAAAGGAAAAAAAAATACAAATGAAAAAAGCAAACTATAAGCAGTGTGTTCGTACAATAAATTTTATAGTTTGCATTCACGCTTGTCCTTTTTCCAATTGATAACCTACATCCTGTTTTATATAAGTTTTACTACTACATTACATCGTAGCGATGGAGAAAAGGCATGAGCAGCGTAAGACGAAAACGGAACGAGAAATAATGAAGCGGGTCTATACGTTGCTAGTGGATCGGATCATTTCAATTAAAGAGTCACTAGTCTGAGCCGATTACTTTTTTACTATTTTCCCGTCTCTTTCTCTTTCCACTTCGGATAACATGCAGCGCATTAATTGAAACTTTTATTTTCGCTGGACCTGGCACCACGGCGTGCACGCCGTAATTAATTACTTCGATAGTCATAAGGAAGCGCAATTTTTGCCTGTTCCGGTACTTGCAGGATAGTAAAATTTACTGCCCCGTTCATATTTAATTAAACGTTAATTCCGCAGCGAATATGTCGGAGCTGCACAAATATGACCGGCCGTATAAAGTTTAATGTCAAAATAATACCTAGTGGAAGTCGCGGAAGTTTTTTTTTCAGCGACGAAAATTCCACGAGTGGAGAGCAGCGCGCACGTAAATCATATTTTTTCCGGCCGCGAACATTGCTGCAGCGCTTGCACAATGAACAAGAAAGGAGTTGGAAAACAGTAAATGTTAGCAGTGGCTGATGGCTGTAGAGGCTGCGAATGCAGAAAGCCTAGTACTTTAGGCTTACAAACCGGGAAAATTGTTCGTTTTGCTGGTTTTGCATTGAGCTTGTTGGCCATCTGGTGCGCGACATCAAAAAGATGTCTTAATGGTGCTTATGGAGACGTCAGCCACGGTCTTAAGACTAATTATGGCCTCGAATAAGTCACGCTGCCGGCAACCACCGGCGATTAATTATGGCAGAGGTGAAGCGCTGTTTGGCGACCGACGAAATAATGCGTAAATAGCTTATACGAGCGACTTAATGACGGAAAAGAAATGCGTGTAATCCCTGATGTATCAAATATCAAGGGCCTTATAATCCCAATCACGTGGTCCAGTGAACAGGAAGCTTATTATTTTCCCGGGGACGACTAACTCGATTTGTATCAAAATAATCCCCCTTTTCTAAAGATTCCTTGATTAAAGTTTCCCCTCCGAATGCGTACGGCAAGCGCATCGGCGAATGCTTCTCTCACGGGCTCACGGCAAAAGGCCACACTTTTATCCCATCTCTAAATACGGAAAAATGTATTCCAATAAATAAGTAAATGGATGGTATACTAGATGCGGATACATACGAATAGAAAAGAACGCGGCCTACGCATTTATACATGCAAAAGACCGCCGAGTAAAATGTTTATTATATGCGGCGCTCTTAAATGAACATCGTAAACGCCCAAATAAGAAAGTGCTTCAACCACTTCCGCTTTTATATTTAAATACAATCGATTGCTAATAGAGTCGTTAGCCCACGGTCTGCTTCACTAACTAACCGATCGATTTCCTCGGAAAATTTACATTTAATTGTTTACTCGTTAATGATCAACATCCGAATCGCATAATAATTATTGTTGTTATGGTACGAATATATAACTGACACCGGTCGGTCCATATTTTGCAAATGATCGCGTGCAATGCACTCGTAAAATACACTTCAAAGTGATTTTCGTACACATCAGTTCGAGACTCGGCGATCGTTTAAAGAACACTGATATTTGTAATTTAAACTGCAATTTCTCGTTCCCTAAACAGGGTATCTGGTAATATATCTACACGAAATAATATACTTTAAACTTTTTAATGGGTTTTTAAAAATTAACTTTTTCTTATATTCAGTAACTTATATTCAAAAACCGTGAACGAAAATTTAGTCTCTTCGGCCCGCATTTTAAATGGTAAATAATTGCAATATATTTTTTAATTTTTAATTGTGTTGTTTAAACTTTTCTTTATTTTTTAACTATTTTATTATGGTGTGGTATTACATAGGATAAATCAAAATAAAGATAGCGTTATCAGATTTTTCCTATTGTCTTTCGTTTTTTCATAAATCACCGTAGTGGTTTCAAACAAGAATTTTCTTATACACTACTTTTTTTCAGTAGAACTTAGTTTCCAATTAACTTCTAAAAACTGTTTTTTAAAAGAAAAAAACCTATAAATGACATCTTATAGGTTTAGATCCCATTAAAATATAAAATAATATTTTGACTCTTCGAAAATGAATGAAACTATTTCGTTGGCTTGGAAGCGATTTTCTTTTATTCCGACAGGTAAAGACATTAAAATGAAACCAAAGCAACTCAATTTTAAAAGGCTTCAGAAAGAAAAACCAAATTTAAATATCGCTTCCGTTGAAAAAGCCCATTTATTCAAAAAAGGGAAAATTAGACTGGACTAAACAACATTTCCTGAAATCATAGATGGCAATATTAGATTTCCTATTGGCTTTTAATTATTTATTTTTGTGTTATGTCCAATAGTTTGATTTTTGGTGTAATTGCTGATATCTAAACAATGGAATTATTATCTTGAAAACCAGTATCCGTTGATTTGCAAGAGCTTCCCTCAGTTTGGGAAATTTATACGACACGTTGTGTCATAGTGATTGAAGTTAAAAGATGCTTTTCTTTACAAGGGGTACGATCTTTATATTATATGCCAGAATCAATTCGCACCCTTGCACCCTTCGAATCTTAGAATTAACGGCTTGTTCGAAATTAAATAATACTTGCGCAGGACTGAAATCTGAACAGTATCACATTTAGATAAACTCAAAAATTAAACGTTTACCTGTAACAAATGAATGTGCAGAAACTAGTGATTATTTTTTAATTAATATCGATATGATATTAAGAATGGTGTCAAACTGGACTTGCAGTATGATATCAAGAAGTGGTACTGCCATAAATATTATAATTGCATTGGATATAGAATAATATAAAAACAGTAATCATAATTTTCTAAAATAAATAAAGTTATAATCTATAAAATTTAAATGAATTTTATTTAATACAGCAATAAAGTTTAAAATCATTTCAAAGGATCATAACAATTTTACGTTTAATAACAATATCCAATTTTGTATTATAATGCCATTTTCTAAAGTGTTACAATATAAAGAAATAATATTTTAATTTTCCTCGTTTATTTTGTTTTTTGCAATTCTTTTCAACTATTTCACAACGTGATATAAAATTTTTATAAATACTGAATGGATAAAAAAGCAGAAATATAAAAAACATAAGCAATAAAAAACACAAAGGGATTTGAATTTCCACGTTTTTATATCCGCTATATGATGTTATGAGAAAAGATGATAAAACCTCTTTTTTGTGAGACTGAAAGTGAATAAGAAATTTTTAGTTTACCGCTATATTTTTAGCAAAATATTGAATTATTAAATAATAATAATATAAATATTAAAACCGTTAGCCAAATACAACAATAAAAATAACAATAAAGGTGAAAAATAATATTCCCTCTGTTACAAATTACTTCAAAATAAATTTTATTGAAACTTATAATAATTTATAAATATTTCAAAGTGTTGTTTCATATTTCATATTTTTTACATTACTTTTTTATAAAGTATATATTTTATATCAAATATGAATTTGGTTGCAGCTTCCTTAATACCACCCGGCTCCGTTTTTCTCTACTTCTTGCTGATGGAAGAACTGCAAAAGTTCAGTGCGCTGGTTTCAAATAATTTTCTTGGTATTTCGGCCTCTTCTCACATATACACCACTATTTTGATTTATTGTATCTCTCAAACTTTTTTCTTAAAGGGTGTGATTTTGATTTTACTATTTTTTTTCTTTTTTAACTAATTTGGACGGACAGTTAACTTTTGTTATGTCCACAGTTTACTACTTAAATATTTGATATAACATTGTTTTTCAAGATTGAATGATTAAAATCTTTTATGCGTATTAAGATAAGATTTTTTAGCAAATGTATTACATAATTTTGGACAAAAAAGTAAATTTTATATCTTTGAATACTAAAAATTTCCTAGAGTGAAAATAGAGAAATAAAGATAATAAAAGAAGCTGAAAGCAAACCAATTATTCCAAGCTAAGCATTTTAGAAAACTGAGTAGTGAGTAAGTAAGTTGACTCCAACAAAGAATGAGACGACGAATATGAAGTTGAGGCCCGATCCGCGAATATCATTACGACGCAAAGCGGCTGTTGGCCGAAGTCGTCGCAATTAAATATTATTAAAGTAAACGTAAGTATTATTACTTTAATGAGACGCGTCCAACAAACGAACCATCAGCAAAGTGAGCGCGTCTGTTTTCCATTCGTCACCGCTCCTCTCACAACTCACACACATCTCCCGAACTCTATAATTCATATATAAATATATTATTAGTTCGTTAATGTAGTGGCAACATGCCAACTGTCATGTCTATCTCTGCAAACACGCCTAATATAATTTACAAATTCGTTTACGAAGTCGTCAACTTCATCCTGTTGGTTTCCAGTCGAAAAACTCGCAGCAGCCACTGTGCCGTTGTTATACACACTCTGCATGCATGTGATGGCCGCTTCACTAAACTACTAATGAATTTTACTACCTATTAAGGGAATTTTATATTGTAGTAAACAAGGATCGTTTTATTCGCGCAATAAAACGGCCAGTTAATTTATTTAATGGCATGTCGCTATTTCGGAAAGTATATTTTTGCTCAACTTTCAAATCGCTGCTCTTAACTCATACATTTTTCTTCCTTTCTCAATTTTTTTTTTTTTTTTTAATTTAATTTAGCCAGAGGAAACAATAAATAATTTGTTTTGTTAGCGTAAAGTATTCACTCGTAAAAAATCCCAGTTTGCATTCATTTCGTCATTTGCCATATAGAAAAGTATACTAACTTAACGATTATATTTTATTACGGAAATAATAAATTTTGCAAAAGGAAATTAATTAGAGTCGCGTAAAGGTAAATAAGTTTAATTAGGCGAAATATTGTTCGCGTGTTTCGAATCTTTAAACCAACTAGTATATAAATCATAGTTAGTGATTTGCTTTTTATTTGGAGTTGTATTATTTCCAACCACCCTGTGATTCCAAAACTAGAAATGACCTATGAAATGACCACAAATCATAGTGAAAATCTTGTCCAAAATTATCATCTCGATAAGTCTTTTCTCGAAGTTGCAATTCATCATATAGATCTCAACATTAAGATACATCTCTTCTTCAATTGATTTAGTTTGACTTTTGCGGCAACACAAGTTCTTCAATTTTTTTTAATAATTGCTTTGGTAGTTTATATTCATGATTCAATGGATGGAAAAATATAGATACCTCAATTTAAAAAAATAGCAATAAAAAGTGGGCAGTTTATAAATATTTTTTCATAGCAAAAGTTGAACACTTTTTTATATAAGTATTTAAAATTTATTAATAGGCACAACAAAATAAAATCATAATGTCATTAACTAAGTGGCAATTAGGTTATGTTTGGTTACGATTACGACGACTCTCGTAGGTTAGGTTAGATTTTTTTTTTATTCATAAAAGGAATAGCTAACTGGATTACAATCATTAAAGGTGTCTGAAGTGATTATCTAGGCGTTCTGGCCGCTTTTCAATTATTAACCTAGCAGATTATCTTCCACCCTCGCATCCACCCACAAGGAAGGTTATGTTAAGTTAAATTAATTAGTGAGTTTAATTACTTAAAAGTAAAATATATTTGATTAACACTAAAATAATATACACTATTAACATCATCAAACGAATTAAAAACGCTCTAAAATTGAAAAAAAATCTGTTCAGTTTAATTATCATTAATGTGAACTTTTTTTTTCAATTATTTAAACATTTTTTTATCAAATAAGTTATATGTTTTATATTAACAGAATTTTAATTATTTTTACCAATCAATGTTTTTCGACGATATTACACAATCCTGAATTTAAAAAAGCAATTATATTAAATTGCTTTTACTTACATATTGTACCTAACAAGATATTAAATATCCATTCTCATTTTAATTCCCAAACTATAAATTTCCAAATACGAGTTAAAATAACAGTAAAGTTTGAAATTACAAAACAAACCAAAAAATTTGCTTGTCAATTTTCCTAGGCTCAGAAAATTATTAAGTACAAATAAGTACATCAGCAATTATACCGGTGTTTTCCAAGATAATTTAATTTTTCATTAACCATTTTCGTAGCTTAACGGATATGTATTTTGGATTTTAATAATCATACCTACAAGTTTGTGGAACACCTTTGCTGGGGTACCAATTTCGATACCGTCCTATATGCATACTGTACCTATGTAACTGTATACAGAGAAACTTTGATGAATTGTGTGGAAACTTTAATAGTTTCATGTCGACAAACGCAAATTTGCCGCAGCAACAAATTATAAACTCGATAACAAAACCAGTAATTAAATTGTTGATACGTGTGTGGAAACCACTTGCGCATTATCGATTGTGCCGATAGTTCCTCAATTAATTAAAAACCCCCTGTACCGTAACTATATCTGCACACAAGTGAAAACACACCCACGCACAACGGCAAAACATCTATCCACCTATACGAACAAACTCGTCTGCGAAATAACCAAATATCCCACAGAGAGAATATTGTTTAATAAAGCGCTTGTTGATAAAATTTATAAGCGGCTCTGCGAGTCTGTTTAAAGGTCTTTATATTGGCGAATCCTTTACGGTGCGCGCACCGAAGGACCGAAACCGTTTATGGAAATCATTATTTTATCAGCGGAGAGACGCGCCTCGTTTGTTCTGCATATACATTTGTTAGGGAGTGCTCGTCGATACCTTAGGGAGCGCTTATTAAAGTGGAAACTATTAATTGACGGACCCAGTACACTTGATAAACAAGCATTATCACTTAACTTTGATGTCTGTGTCTAATTAACAAGTTTTGACGCAAGAAATATCTCGTGTTTCGGATGTCGGTGCTTCTGTTGCAGCGTACAAACATACGACATAGTACGCGACCGGGCCAAAGTGCATACGATTTAATAATAGACGCGCTGTAATTATTGGCGCCGCACTTTTTCACGACGCACCGCACGAAAAAAATGACCGACGAGTGCGATTAACATATCTTTCTTTTCTTCGGCGTTCATTAGTGCGTCGCTTGAACAACGCAGTTACAACAACAACAGCAGATCTATCTATCCGCGCGCAACAGGGATGAGAGTGTGAAGTGAAATGGACCCATCCGACCGGTTTTTTAACATCGTTCTTAACTATTCTTAGATAAATATAGTTCTACTACTATGGGTTATTATTATATGTGTCTTCTTTCTCTACATCTTACTAATAGAAAATCCAAATGTATAGTTATGTTGCCATTAATTTTTAGGAGAAGCTGGTTGGTTTTATATACTCTTTTACCCATTGCTCTATGGTGCCCTTTGAGTATAAATAGCAGTATTACATGGAGTCTCATACTGAGCGAATGTCATTAAAAGTCTATTTTTATTGTTTTTACTTCATAATTTTCAGTTGAATAATGTTAACGATTCAAAAATTTATTAATATTTTACTATTTATGATGATTTTTTCTTTTAGTAATTACTTTGAATTTATATGTTAATTGCTTTACACTCACTAAATAAGTTTATAAAATTAATAACATTTATCCCAAGATGATTTAAAATTGAAAAAAAAAACTGATATTTTTTATTAAAATAATTAGGATTTTCCATAGTGAATAGTTAATTATAAATATTTTATTTTTTCTTACATATAAATTACAGATTTATGGAATTAGAAGTCATAAAAAGTATGAAACAAAAGTTGATTGAAAAATCACAAAGTTTTTTATATGATAAGATTGGTTTTACTTATTAAGCCTGCGGGTGTTTAGCAAAAATTAGTTCTGCAAAATGGGCTCTTCAATATATTTAGCATTATTAGTTTTGAATATTCCAACCAAATCGTCATTACTTCTCATCTAATTGTGTAATTGTGGTTAATGAACAATGTTTCATTAATTAGTTTCAGTGTCGTAATGTACAATTTGCAATATAATATGTTAAACCACAAAACTGTTAAAGCCAACAAAGCTTGAACGCGAGTTTAGATGCTAATAGTTTCCGTGCTTTTCAGGCAGATAACAACTTTCCAATATGACTCTTGAAGGGCCAACAATGAATTTAATTATTTGAATTTCTGGCCCCACTAGTGCAAACAAAGTATTTCATTTAGTTTCATTTTGTTCTACATGCAATGTTGCCAGCAAGGTGGCTTAAAAAACAAATCAACAGTTACCAGCAGCTACAAATTTTTTTGACCACATTTTCTGAACCATATTATCGACTAAACAATCTTTACAAAACCTATAACTTATTTAATTAAACTGTAAATATTTTGCAGATAGCCCATTTTTATTTCAATTCTTATTTCGACTAAAGAGTTATATTCAGAAAGAAAACTGGTGAAGTTTCACCAATATTGAATAAAGGCGGCGGTTTGATTGGTTAGGTTGGGTTTCTTTAGGTTAAGTTACGTTAGAATGATTTTACTAAGACAATTAAAACAAGAATAATTTTCTTGGACTAAGATTCGAAATCGTCCTCGCTATTCCTAAATTTTTATCTGTTATGAGTCCTTTCCCATTTTTTTTTTCTTCTGAAGAACAAAAAACTCTTAATAGAGTTTCTATGTTTTGAACAATATAGCATACAGCAGCTGACCTTTTTTTTGCTAACTTAGCAAATAACAGTAATAACTAAAAGTAATTCTTTTGAAAAAACGGAATGTACAGTCTGAGTTTTACTTGGAATTACCATTAAATTGATTACTTTCAGTTCATTATTAATTTACCGAAAATGACAAGTCAACTCATAGGAAAACTCGTACAATTTTTTTATACCGGTTGACACAATTTCTACCACCGCCCCTGCCATTTCTTTATTTATGAACCGACTTTTACCAAATTCAGTTGCCATACAAGGGACAACATATCAAAATGGACTGGATAGTTGTCATTTTTACATCACTTCTGGAAATGGCTCGAACTTTTGATTTTTTAATGGCAACACTGCATTTTATCTAAGTTTTATTTGAGATTTTTACCACCAATGAATTATTGCAACATACTATAAATGGTATGAAAAGATTCGCGATTAAACGAGGAGTAAAAAAGTTGGAGTGGTCTAATATCGTTACCATTTGAAAAAATGAACTTTAATCTAAAAAAACATTTTGCCAAAATTGTTTTGATATTAACTCACAGAAGGCCGGTTTGCAACATTTTAACATAATCTTACTTCATTTAAGCTATTTCACATTCATCTAGATTGACGAAAAAAGCGGGGTTGCCATTTAAACATCAAAAGTTAGGGTCATTTCTGGTGAAACACGAAGTAATATAAAAATGGCATCTATTCAGTTGAATTGGAAATTTGGTCTTGTGTATGTATATTAAATTTGGTAACAATCGGTTCAAAGATAAAGAAATGGTGGAAGTGGTAGTAACATTTGTATCACCCTGTGTAATTAATATAATAATTTCATTTGAAATCATTTATAAATGAACATTTAAATAGAAAGTTTCTAAAATTATTTCATCTTCAGTTAGAAAAAAAAAATAGGAAAGATTTACTAACGTAACAAAAGGTATACCTATATGCATTTGAAACTTTGTAAAGGCAATTGATTAATATAGTTCTGAAATATCTTATAGACATAATGAAGTAACGTATAAAGAAGATGGGAAAACAGTACTCACTTGTTCAAGAGTGGTATCGATGATCAATTCATTATTGTTGTGAAACGTGCCTCGAATATCTGCAAACAAAGAAATGCCGTGTGTAGGTTTGAAATCAATCAAAACGCTCTTTAATATAACTTAAAAGTAAGTTCCACAAGTTGCGAGCGACCAACAATTAATCTGCTACGGAGAAAATTGCTCATAAACGAAATGATGATTTATTGTCATTAAAATAACGCCGGCCACGAGCAATCTTAGCATTTAATCTATCGCTGCATTAGGAATCAGACGCCAACGCTTTCGAATACATTTAGTTGTAGGTATACGAGTACGTGCATTCACAAATCTAAGCATGATGCATATTATAGAAAATGCATTCTTGCATTGCGGAAATGGGCTCCATCAAAAATGTCCAAAGCGAATTGTTGGCAGTGGAGATTATTAGATTAGGGCCGGGCGCATGTCGAAGACGTGTCCACTATTGTATTTGGGCAATATCTGAGATCTCGAGTGCTCTTTCACATCACCCCCATGCACACACAATGCAACCCCCGGCGAGCTGCATGCATGAATGCATTATCCCCCTTCGGTTCGGCTTTTCATAATTCACAACACCTTCTAAGACACATTTTAATATTCAATTCGCACTTAAATATGTACGTATTTTGCGAGCACACTTTAAGGGTGTTTTCCGCCCCAACCACCCCGTTTATTATTATTTCACGGCGCGCTTCAAAGATTACCCATACGGAGTGCTGAGTGCAAACAACCAGAACCAGCGAAAGAAAGTGGAAAGCACAAAAAAAAAGTAAGAAGAAGAGGTTTATGCTAATGTGCGCGACTTGTAAATTATGGAACGATGTTGCAGAAATTTTAATTGGATTATTATGCAATAAGGTCCAGTTCGACCAAACGTATGTTTTCACGAGATTTATCTCTGGTGCAACGAGGATTCTTCATTTCCATAATGAGCTACGAGCTATTTATCCATATACATAAATGCAACACTTGCATGTTGCGTGTAGGAGGACATGATCCAATTTTTTACTTGTCTCAATTACATTCAACATTTGTGAAGTGCATTACGATGTATGATGAGTTGAAACCAAAAAAAAACTCATCTTTTTTTTTATCGCCTGTGCCGTTCGTTCGAGCTTTCTATTTATGAACGCTCAACAATAATAAGTGCATGTTGAAAATACGCATTTAAAGTAAATTTGGTTTTTGTGGCTTCGGGACATGCATTAAAAATGTTTTCATAAAGTTCTTTCACACGTTGCTGGAAAAAAATAGGTTTCCAATTACGAATCGAAATGAATGTTTAATAACTATATTCTATTCCATTACTTATTATAAATAAATTTCATTAATAATTATCAAAAATAAGAGATGCTTATTGTCATTTTTAACTGTGGAAATGCTCTGTAAAATATTTTTTTTTACAAATTAGGTTCCTTATTTTTTATCTAAAAAATGATGAAACCAACAATGAAAATTTTTTTTTAGAAATTTATTTTTGTCCCTTTTTTTATTTTATACAGTACAGTGCATAAATATTGCAATAAATTAAAAATTGATGATTTTTATTATTAATTTATATTAAAAATTTGTAAAAATTGGAAAGAAGAACGAAAAACATTAGAAGAAACTATTGAAGATGTAATTAACATAGAAAATTTAGAAATTTTATATGAATCTAAGAAAAATTGGATTGAGTTTGAAAATTTTGAATAAGTGGAATCAAAATTAATGAAAAGAAGAAGATGGTGTGATATTTCAAACAAGAAAATTATGTTTAAAATTTGTCATATTATTAATTGTTGTAAATCCTAGGTGTGGAAGTTATATTTAATTATGGTTCCCACACTTAGAATATTATATTATAAATTAAATGTTATGTTAAACAATAAAAAGACGAGCAGTGCATAAATATTAATGTTATATTTATAAAATTTGGGTTAATTATTAAGAATATGTCCATATATCTATTAAAACACTAATGAAATGTAGAAAGATATTTTTTTTAATAATCCAAAATAATACCAATCTTTCCTGATGTGGTGATGACTTCACAATCCCGAAGATAATGTCAAAGATTCATTGAGAGACCAATTATTTTTTATATACGGCATTGGAAGGGCCAGAAATTGCTTAAATCTATGTTTAAATTATTATTATTCACAGCTTCAGAAGAAATGTAAAAGAAAAGAATTATTAGATTTGGTTGGATAGGTTATTTTACCATTGGTTAGATTATATTTGATTAGGTTGATTGTTTAATTTAATAATTTTTGGACTCCCATACAAAAAATGTGAATTCTTTATGGTAACATGACAAACATGTCTCAATTGCAATCTAAAAATGGAAATAATATTTCTTAATTTCAGCACTAGAACAAAAGCGACATTTTCATTAAGCAATTAAAAGTTTAACACATTCAGCCCGAAATAAGTTACCTGAAATAAGGAAGATACAAGCATAATGAAATTATAATTGAGTAGACAGCACAAACAAATGTCATAATGAATAAATTCGGTAAGAATATTAATAAAGATTAGCGAGGATTTGCATTAAACGAGAAGAGATTTCGCTCATCCTATTAGTTGGGTTGTGTTGCGGCGCCGAAGAAGCGACAATCCAATTATTATAAGAAACAAGAAGTTTATCATAATCCGACGACAATTGGCCCTCGCTCACTTATAAATCGACACCGATGATTGCTCACACTAGAATTTAATCAGAGATAAGGAATTCCATTACGAGTCAATAATTACGATCTCTTGTTGCACAATCTAGAATTTCTAGTTTGTATTCAATTTCACCAACAATGAGTGCCTGATGATTCAAAGGGATGAACCCTTAGTCCGGAATACAAATCCACTTTCTTCCTAACAGTATACGCGTCGACTATAAAACCGCACATCGAACGCAAACTATATGTATATGCACGTTATAGTTCGCGTCTCGCAAAAGGTATTGGGTCGGGAGAAATAATAGGAGCTGCAAAAAGGAAATTATATTTCATTGCTCTGTCCTGTGGAATACACAGTCAGGTTATACATTTCCATTCGTATCAGTAGTATCGGTATACAATACTATACTATACACACACTGTAAACTTTTTTTTTAGTTTGCGTTTCAGAATGCGCCAGTGAAACAGAATAAAGCCTCCGATATTGTGTGTACAATTGCAAAAAGTTGCAAGCGATATAGCTATGTATAGCTGTGCGAAATTTGCATAACATTTTGTATCGTTTTGTGGCTCGCAGCGATTAATTTCCGTTTTTCAACACGTAGGTAGGTTATATGCGAAAAGAACGTTAAGATTTAATAAGCGCTGCGCGACTCTCTTTTGCTCTTTTCCTTCGCGCTGGAATTAGTTTTATTTCCGCCGTCCGCGCGGGCTACGAAACTTTTACCACCGACGACTTGCGCCCAACGTTAGAGCAGAGGTATGTACATAATTGATGCAATGCAAACGTGCAAAGAGAATAAATAACGAAATTGTACCGCACAAAAGAAACAACCCAATTGTTAATTAACTTCTTTTGTTCGCCTCGCGATTTCAACAATGCCTCCTCTCCTTTAATTTATTTCCAACCGCAAAGTTTGCTCTTAATTTCCACCTATATTTTAAGCACTCCTAACTGTCTTCTAAATTATTTGCCTAATTTTGCTTATTTTAACGAGTTTAGTAACTATTAGAAAGTTTATGTAATTATTTTAGGACTGCTATTGTTATTGTTATCCTGGCGTAAGGACTGCAAAAGACATCTTTAAGATGTTCCTCTTGCTATTACGTTGAATTTAAAGTCTTAAATAAATTTTCCTAAGAATTAAGAGATAGCTGACGAAATGAAAGATATTTTAAAGTTTATTTTAAGGATTTTGAAATAGCTTTAAGAATATTTGATTTTAATTGAATTTAGAGCAACTACTTTATAAAAATCGATAAAAGGCAAAAAACGAGAAATTTCGCACAGCTATTTGCCCAAAAATTCTGCGGTCCACACTTTCGGTTGTATCGGAAGTAAATGGCAAAGTTATGTCGAAGAAGGTTTTTCCCAGTTATAGCGTCGTTTTCGAAATTTCCGGGATGTTGAGTGCTCGTAAAATAATTCATATCTTTTACTGGGGTTAATAAAATTGAAGAAATATTAATAAGTATAAAGATTTAGATATGTGAGTATGTTTTTTCGCAAGATTATTGTTTACACAGGATGTTCAAAAATACGACTCTTATTAAATAACATTTATTTTACAGGGTGACAACCAATAGTGGTTCAGTCTTATCATGTCTTTATTGACCAATCAATTTTTATACAAATTTAAACTTTTTCTTAATGATTTCGAATTAATTGACAAAAAAATTGTACAAAAATCAATAAATAAATAGAAAAGGTGTGCCACTTTTCGTTGTCGCCCTGTATATGAAAAAATCTTTTTGTGATCCTTAAATCTTCACGAGCTCAATATGCTATTGATTGACGACTACAATGACGATGATAGAAGAAGTACTCAATAGAATAGAGTATTCACGATGCCGATGAATCGCCATTAAAAGTTCATTTATAAAACTTGAAAATTTTCACCGTAATGCAAATATAATTTTTGTATCAAAGTTTAAAAAAAAAACTTCTGAAAGATTTTAGGAAAAAAAATATTAGATAGTAGATATAAATACTCGCAGTTTAAGAGACGACTCAAATGATGAAATAATTGGTTTGGTTGGAAAAAGAAAGTAAAACACTCTTTTACAGTTTTCTAGTTTCAACTTTTAAGCAATGCAAGAAATGATAAAACAATTGAAAATAACTTAAATAATCCGTTATCTGCATCAACCGTTGAGAGGTAGTTCCTGGGACCGAAAATTCTTAAAATATAAATTAGGTAACTTTACCTAGATCAAGAAGACCACTATAAAAAAGAGGGACACTTTCTGGATATAAAAGCAGCAATAAATTAAAGGACTTAAAAAACTTTGCTGTTTCGTAGTGTTGTTTTTTATTCGGGGGCGTTTTTTCCGGAGCAAATTTTAAGTACACCGTAAAAAGTGGCGGATTTTCATTAAAGCTCCCCAACGGGTAGGATCAGGATAATTTACATCAGCCCAAAATTGAATACCAACTGCAGCCGACGCAATGAATCCGAATATCCTAATTAATTAAGATCAGCTCTCGTTATACATACCATTATTATTATCATCATCGGGTTTCTCCAATTTAGGAAAATCGCATAAGTACTTATTATTATTATGGTAAAGCCGAATGCTAGCGCAAATCAATTAAAAGTAATAACAATAATTGCAAAGAGATGTGCAAAGAAAGATTTTTTTTTAGATTCTGTTGCGACCATCGACACGTTTGTGCAATTCCGTTTAAAATTCACCTGCAGCAGCCAGCGTTATTGCTGAACAGCGCACTAAACTTTATTATCCCTAATTGCGCAAAAAGGTTTTCCAAGCATTAATGGCCAACCATTGTATAAGAGTGCGCGGTAATACAATTAAAGGTAAATTTGATTTGTCCCGGAACGAAAAGTTATTTGCTTGCAGTAATTAAGGAAAAATCCGTTTCGGCATTTTTTGCGCTCGGACGGGACGAGCGCAGTTATTATGCATACGAAGACACTTCTTGTGGGGGCGGCTGAGAAACGACCGAGACGTGTTAAACTCGACTGACGGTCATTAGTGCAAGCACGACTTTGTCAACGGAATACAGACGCACTTAATATACCGTAAATACGGCATATTTTGCGACCGTAATGGCGCAGATGATGCTCGGATATATTGTTTTCCAAAACTGAAAATATAATAAAAAAGATAAGAAATTTTCGGTGCGAAAAAATGCGCCAGTCTATAATGGGCGACGGGTGGAATGCCACGTCTAGATTGCCCATAAAAAATTGGACAGTAAAATTCAGAGCGCGCAGAAAGAGGATAACGCGAGCTTTTTTACGGTCGCCCTTTATGGGCCAGGGCGGCTAAAGACTGCCGCGTAATTTTTATTTGCGTAAAACAAAGACCGTTCGCTGTACGATTACGACTTCAATATACACTCTATTCGGATCACTTATTTAGTTTATGCAGAAAAACAAAGGCTTGTTCTGTAAAAACGAAAGTGTAAAACAGAATCTACTTTTTAAGTTTGGCGAAATAGTTCAAATTGCTTTGCTATGGATACAGAGCAATTGATTAAACCCATTTCCTAAAATATTTTTAATTACTAAATTATAATAGTTACAGATTTATATTTTTCAATTAGATATATTTGATATCTTGTCTCAGAGAAGAATTGATTAAAATATTTTCAAAATTTTCACAATATTATTTTTTTAATGTCAAAAGAAAGTGAAAAAAAGCTACTTATTCGAATCTGTGCAACTCTAGTAGGGTTGTCAAGTGTACAAATAGGAAAAAAGGAGGTACTGCATTAATGAAATAGTTAGTACTGTATGTGTATGATAGCGAGTAATTATTTTCTAGCCGATTTGGAAACATAATTACACTCTCTAATGCAACGTACAGCAAATAACATTATTATTAATAACAGTCTCTGCGTTTGGTTTACAGTTTGCACAGTGTTCTCTACTTATACCGGTTGATAAAAGTAATCGCGTTTCCCGACTCCGACATCTCTTCTCGATGATGTTGTCTCAGTCAATATTTAAAGTGCCTCATCTTCTCAATAGCAATTGAAAATGTTCCAAGAGGCTCACTGAATTGGTTATTAAAACAATAATATTGCTAAATAAAATAAACCGCTTCTGGAAAAACCTTTTGTTCTTTTTTATTTTTACTTTAACCAACTGACATGATTCTTTCTGAATGATAATAACAAAATATTTTAAAAATTATTACTACTTTAATATTAACACTAATGTGTTAACATGTCTTCAATATTAATTTAAAGCACAAAAAGAGAATTTTCAAATGAATATTTTTAAATGTTCAATTCAAGCTAATAAGCATCTAATGGCGTTTAAATTAAATTAAACGAAAAATTTGGATTTCATTTACAAATAATTACAAAAAAAAACTACTAAGATTAATATTAGAAATATACTTTTTGATATTTCAAAAATTAGGACATTATAGGGATGTGGTTAAATGATATTACCCAAATAGTATTTTAAAAATGTAATCAGTGGTATTATAAAGTTGACCAAAAGCAAATTTGTCCAAAATTTTAAGAGAAAAAAAACCCTAAAAATTAGCTCTAAGGTACTTGAAAATAAAAAAATTAAAACAAAATTATTTTGGAAGGGCGGGCGAAAAATAAGATTCTTTTTAAATAAAAATTCTGGATAATACAGGACAACCTTGTATTTTCATAAATGACTTCATAAAGTAACTTTAAACTTCTTACTCTCGATTTTAAAAAAATACCATAACTATTTATTACAAAATTTAATAATAATTGCAATGTTTTTTGTATTTTTTTTTTCTGAATTATCATTATAAAGAATTTTTTTGTAATTCAATTGATATTGAAAACTAACCAAAATAGAAAAATAAAAATAATTTTCATTGAAAATAAAAAAGAATAATTGAAATTGAGAGTAATAATATTCTTTTTCACACACGGCATAAACAAAAACAAATCATTATTAGCAATCTTAACAGCAGAAAGACATAGCAAAAGATGGCAAAAAAGTAATTGGATTCTGCTTCTAATTAATCATACTCTGTTATCCACGAAGCGCTTTAACATTTAATCAGAACCGTAAAGCAAACAATTGCTTATTAGTCAATACAGAGATGTAAACAAAGCAATTAGAAGTGGGCTCGTCAATTAACGAGAAGTCTTACGGTCCGATTACTGTGACCTGATAGCGTAGCATAATCAATCATACTTCATTAATTTGAGAGTAATAATAATAATAATATTATGTGCATGTGTGTATGTGTGTGTATATATGTATAATAAATATGTATTATGTAAATATGCACCGTGTAAACAAGATTGTTGAGCAGACTTTTAACGCTGCAATTAGTAAAGGTATATAATGAGCTTATTGTTGGTAATAACCCATTACACAAATTCTTGTCTGCTTGCATTAAGATAACCGCCAGATATTTCGCTCCGTCCAAACTGATTATGGAAATATGAAAGTGTTCAGTTAGACCGTTCGGAAAAGTCGTTTCTAATTTACTTTAATTACCGAAGGCCTCCTTTACAAAAGCGCAATTATCTATTCCCTAGCACCATTTTTATACATCATACTATATTCGGTAGCCATTTACTGTGCCACATAAAAGTACTGAGTCTAATTGCATGCTTGGCCTTTCGGTAATTATGGCTCATTGAAATTTTTAAGTAAATGCAATAATTATATTGTTGAATGAGGAAGTTTGGAAATTAGGAAAACCGTTGGAATGTACAAAAACTTTCTTAGTTTTTGTGATAATATTTAATTTTTTGTTTGAAAATAATATACTACGTAAAAACGCATTTATACTCATAAACTTCTTCGACTAAAAATAATCTTATATTCTTCCAGTGCAGTGCTTATTAAATAATTGTATAAAATATTGTTTTAAAATTAAACCATTTACAAATCAAAAGGAAATCACTTTTTTTATCCAAACGGAAAGAATTAAAAATTACAATTTATAAAATTCCGTAAAATAGGATCCTAAACTTTAAGCCGGCAAAGTTTCCTTGCATTTGAAATTTTTCTAATTTGACTTCAAATAACGCAATTGTTACTCAAAAATCTTTCTAATTACCGATTTTAACTCTGTATTCTTAAACAATCAAATTTTTACCAAAGATTTTTGAAATATTATTATCATAGGACCTCAAAGATTTTTTTCTTTACGTTAGCTTAAAGAAAAAGGAACTTAAAAAATTCTGAGTAGATTATTGGAATTTAGTAATGGACAAAAAGTAGTCCTTAGCTCTTAGCATTTAGTGTCAGATAATGATTATCTTTAAATGTCAATTAAAATTTGGAAATAGAGAATTGTGAGTTTCCAAGAAGTGCCAAGATCAAACAACAAAAAACGAAAATGGAAGAAAAAAAAAAATAGGAAAACAAAGATAAAATCAGAAAGTTTTTGATTAATTACGTGACAAGATAAGAAAATTTTGTTTTCATCATTTAATTAACAATTCGTATGTGTAATATAATCAGGAAGAAATAATAGTTAAGTGGACAATTATTTTGGCATTTAATTAAGAGAATAAAATTATAAAAATATATTACAAAGTGAGAAACTTTTTGCGCTTCGGACGCTTAAAATTCCCAGAATAAAAATCCATTAAGAATTAATTGAGATTGCTGTTAAGATTAAAGATAATATAAAATAATGTAATAAAAATAAATTGAGTGAGTGCCACACAATACAAAGTAAAAAAATTAACACCGAGAAACGTTATGTGAATGAATGCTCCTGATGTGGTGCAACCAGGACGAAATTAGGAAACTCAATAAACATAAAATACAATAAGTTGTAGCTGCTATTATTTATGAAAAGCAATAAGGCAACTTACCGAAAATAAAATCGAAAAGGAAGACAAACCGTTCGATGTTATGGGAGACATTCATTGGACAACGGTAAACGATGAGAGCGATTTGTTGGAAGCAACCATATATTACTGAAATATTACACCGATTCTCGTTATCGATACGTTTTAGAAGACATATCAAAACACACACACACTGACAACAACAAAGTCCGTTGGAATTAAGTTGAGAAGTGGTCAAGTTGAGCGTGAACATTCCTCTTTTAACATATCCTCTACAAGTCTGTACAATTAGTTAAAAACCAAAAAGTCGGAGATACGTCCAATGAATTAAAACGATGCCATTGGCGCAGAGAGGAACGGGAAAAACCATTCTAATTAGACGCATTGTTTATTTTTTCTTTTTCTAATGGGTGCGGCAATTAATTCCCAATTAATTAAGCCATCACCAACATGTTTATAAGGGCATTAAATAAATAACCATTGTGCGGAAGAATAATTATCCGATGATATCTCCGCAGCTGACGAAATTGAATGCGTTTAATTTAATTCAAACAAAAGCACTTTCCGAGCAAAAATGCCGGTGATTATGGGTATGGAAGAAATGTTTAATTTGGAATTCTTTTGTTTATACAGTACCAACGATCGGTATCTGGGTCCTTTACGGAGAGATTAATGGTTTTGCAGTGAGAGGACAATGGCGTGTGCAGTGAGTGCACCGAGTTATTCGACACTTAGAGTATATCATATTTAAAACGATCCGCATCGATATGAGGAAATTTATTTATTGTAAAACAATACAGTCGAGCTACCAGAGCTACTCGGCAGCTTTCCATAGTCCCTTGCGCGTATAGTACAGTATAGGTACTGCATTACACATCTCTAATGATTCCGGGAAAAGCGAGTCGATGACGCGATTTTATTACGGGGCATTTTTCACGTCCGCCCGTGAATCAGACGAGTTTCCTCTTCGTGTGCACACTGTGCACCTCTCGAGCGAAGCTCTTCTGTTTACTCTAAGGTGCTAAAAATAACACCTGCCGGCTTAGTTTCCATCATCTAACAAATCGTTTGTTTACGAATTTCTTTATCGACTCTACACTTTTTCCATTTTAAAAAGGTCTAAAATAAGGGAGTTATAAATATAAGGGCCGTGTGTTTTTACTACGTGTAGGATGTTTGGCTGTTACTTTTTTCTTTAAAAGTGAGAAAAATGGAAAGCAGGTCATACATAACAGTTAAACGTATACTTTTACACAATAAAATAAACAAATTACTATAAAATAGTATATAAACATTTATTATAAATATTGTAACTTAGCTAAATAAGAAATTAATCATGATCTTTTTAATTAAACATTTTACTTATTTGTTTTTTTTATTTCTTTACGTTGATTATAATACTAATTAAATTACAAAATATGAAAGTATGAATATCTTGCTCTTTATTTTTATTTTATACAAAATTTATAATTTCCTATTACTTATTTATTACTAAGTTATAGAAATTAATTAAAGTTTTGATATTTTGCAAGTTCTAAAATTTTTGAGTTTTCAAATTAAAACTATATCTAATGAAAATATTCCTAATTTTTCCATATGTAGCTCAAAATTGCTTCTTTTTTATACAACATATATTATTAATTTCATTTTTTTAAGAAATTCTTAATACGATACAACATTTTTTCAAATTTTAAATTAAATGAAATTTTTTATCGAAGATTTTGTACCTTTATTTTGACCGTAATTTGCAACTGCAGATTTTGTTGTTTTTTTCTTCCTTGCAAATTTAAATTAAAACTTCCATTTAAATAGATTATCGATATTGATAAGAAAGGTATTAATTTCCGGTATCGATTACATCTGGTATCCATTGAAGTCTCATAATTTTGGATCATCATTCAGAAAGGCTTTTGACTTAAATTTTAACATTTTCATTGTTTGAGAGTTATAGTTGCTTATGGTGAACCCTTTAATTTAATTAAAAGCAATCTCTTAGATTGATCACAATAAGAGCTTTCTAATAATAAAATTGCAATTAAAATATATTAATTCCAAAAAGACCAAATCAAAAGTTGATGCAATTTCCTGCTAAACGGGAAATCATAATAAAATAAACTTAGAAATATATTATAAGAAATTAATTAATTTCTTTTTAGTAGACTCTATTCAGAGCACAAAAAAAATATATTGGCGAGGACAGGTTTCCAGTGACAAATGGAAGAGTGTTGATGTCTTTTGATGTAAATTACAACACATTCAGAAAAACACAGTTCTATAAATCACTTTAAGAAATAATTTACCTAAAAATAAAAACGAAAAGAAAAATATTGATTTGATATTAAAAATCTACACTTAATTTAGATTAAAAAAAAAACAGTGAAGCGCAAAATAAAATAAAATAAAAATGCTTTAGAACTTTAAAACTTTAAAGGAAAGTAATTCATAACTTTGAAGTTTGAAACAATTATAATTAATTAAAAATACTTGTCTTTTGAAATAACGTCTGAAAGAAGTTATGTAAAATTGTAAAAAAACCGACGTAACTCTCATATAAATCCTTATTGCACGTAATAAATTCAAAAGATTTCACTAAAGAGAATGTTCGTGGATTATTTATACATATACTGTGTGCGAGCAAAAATGAAAAACGAACAACCGAAACGGCGGAATATCACATGTTACATTATAAAGATGTCACAAGTCTCATAAGATTGTCCGTTCGTGTGTGAAGAACTTTCTTTTGCGGGAAACTTTTCGCACTAGCTACCTATAGCACAGCATAGGTAGTCGCAGTACGTACATGCAGATTCAGTTTATTTCAATACGCCGTTTATATGCACGAGGAAAAGGAAGAAAAAAGAGGAAACAAACACACGGCAACAACAACGGCGACGTAAATATGACGCGTTTCTTTGAAGCGCATTCAATCCCTTAAGAAGTAAAAATACCGCACGTCGAGCCAAAGAGCGGGCCGAAAATACAAGACGCGAATACTCTACTCTCTCGCGGCTGCTAAACTCTCAGTCTTCGTCTTCGTCAATCAATAATAGAATACTTTACCAAGTACTATAACTATATGACCTTAATAGAAGAAATTTAATGAACTGTAACCTCAGAATTTACCGTTTCGGATGTTTTAATCTTTTTGATTGAGCGACTTGATGAACTATCTACATGTCATGTAATCTACTTCGCGTGATTTATTTCGTCCGAAAAATTAGAGAGGCATTCTTGAGTGCCGCCGCATAGAGAAGAGAACAGAACAGAACGAACGAAAGAGATTAGACGTATCGTATGTATGGAGAGGTGAAGGAAGGCGCTGAAATGCGCGATGACGATGGATGCGATGCGTGCAAGCGAAACCATTAAAGAGCAATAAGTTTCTCGTACACAATTGCTCATTAATTAAATAATAATATTCGCCAATGAGACGAGAACAATGCAGACGATACAATGACAACAATATTCGCCAGACGTAATTAAATTTGAAACGGGGCCCATTATGCCTGCATTCCCCGATCGAATATAATGAAGTCATCTTTTTTAATTGCCGCAGGATGTGCGTTGTTAATTTCAGCAATGTCTTAATCGAAACCATTAGAATACCGCGCGACCGGTCTTGAACGCATCCACATGTATGCACTTACACACATGCACTCATCATGCATGGAACGAGTTCTCCAAAAAGCGACTAAAAAATAACATGCCCCTCGTTCTTCGAATACTTTTTGCTTGCCTCTTACTATATTTACTTATACTACATACAGGATAGATCCGAATTATTTATTAATTCTTCTTCTATGTTGGTATAATATTAAATTTTCAAAGGGTTGAATTTTCCTAGGTGAAGTCATCTATGTTCTTTTTGATAAAATTTTTTTAATCAACATCTAAGTTGATGAAGAGTGCAGATTGTAGGTAGGCGATATATGTTATGTAAAGTATATATTCTTAAAAGCCTAAAATCAGATCAATTAAAAAAAGCAAGAATTGATCGACAATCTTCTTTTGGAAGTTGAAATTTGGGAGTAACCTAACCTAACCTATAAATCACAAATTAAACTTCAAACTCCAGCTGTGAAACTGGACTTACGCATGAAACTCTTTCTTGTTTTTTAACCTGACATAACTACTTAATAATAATATCAATTATATTCAAAAACTTATACCAAACTACGGATAGAAGGGACATTGAAAAAGTCGCTTTGTGTAATTTCAGTAGTTTATGATGTTTTCTGCAATAAAAAAAAAACTATTTTTCCTCGGATATGGGCAGTTGTTACTTTTCCTAACACATTTACAATAAAATCTAAAATTTTAAATTATAATTATTGTATGAAAAGTATTGACTAAATTGTTGCCATTAATTTGCAAGCAAATTTAAATTCCTGTTGTAAATTATTTTTTACATTTATCGCTAATTGACGTTGTATAATAATTTAACATTAAAATTTAATAAATTAAACTCATTAATTACTGAACTTTTAATACGATAAGCTTTTATAATTAATTTAATTTTAACAAAATTTAATTTTCAAATATATATATCAAAGGTGTGCTAACATTCTAAAAATAATAAATGTTATTATAATTAATGATTCACAGCTTTATAGAGTACAAAAAAATTGAATGTAAATTATAAATATTTCTAATCTAATTTGTTATGGCTACAAAACTTTATAGTTGATAAGATCAGTAAATTATTTAATATATTTAGAAATGGCAAATTAGCCAATAATTGCATCAAAAATATTAAATTACGAAATTTGATTTCAATAAACTTGCGACAAATCATTGAACGATTTTAAATACGAGTAGTTAATGTAGAGAAAATGATTATTCAAAATTGTAAATTATTCAAAATTACAATTTTTAAAATCGATACATTTCCCAGTATTTAATTCAAATTGAATCCTTTCGTTCTTTGATATTATAATTTGTGTACTCTTCGAGTAAATAGTTAATTGGAAGCGCATCTATCAGGACTAAAAAATCTATAATTAGATGACAACATGACAACCTACATCAAACCTATAATGTAAACACGTTAATGCCTTGTTGATCTTTCCGTTTGCCCGACTCTCAAGATTACTGATGTCACTGACAGACTTACTTAACATCTAAAATTTCACAGTTCATTTCACACCTTCCTTCGTACGAATAATTATGATTGGCTTAAATTGTACAATTATTTTACAGTTACTTGTTTAGTAAGTTAGTATTAATAAAGGTAATGGTATCAATTTTGCACAAAGAAATGTGTCTCAAAAAGAGAAGCTTACAAAAGAAGGAAAGCTACTCGTATAATATGTGCTTGAAAATGCAATGAAAAAGTGCGGTAGTTTTTTATTTGAAGTCGCTATTTAAGATATACCGAGCGACAGCATACCATTGAAAACATTAGCATTTAATACGTCCGAGCTCTGAAAATGATTGGAGTTTAATTGAAACAGCTCATGAATTATTGCCATTGGACATTCCATTACTTATTATAAATTATGATGATTATCGGAGGAATCGTTGCAAAAGAGAGACGTGAGACAGAGAGTCGGTCCGTGCGGGGCAAAACCGAAAGTTCATTCACTTTCCTAATCTGCGATGGTAATTTATGCGAGATGATAATTGATATTTCTTTGTCTGGGCTCCACCATAAAGGGCGATGCTTATCATGAAAGGCACGATCTAGTAAATCAATCAATCGAGAGAGCAGAAAAGAGCGCGCGTTGGGTCTCCTCAAACGTTGCTTGTTATACATCATCGAGTCAACTAGAATTTTCCCCCGGTGCCCAGTGCGCTGAAAAAGAATCGGCGGCCGAGCCAGAACAACAACAACAGCAACGGCAACAGCAGCAGTGGTAACAACGCAACTGTTGTGTGTTCTTGCACTATCATAAACGCGTCGTCGTACATGGGACATGGTGGCTTCATTTGCACACAATGGCCTCTCTCTAATTAGAGGTTACAGTTACCATTTAACGATGTGTCTCTGGCGGCACACTCCGTTTTTCCAAACTGGTTGCAGTTGCACACACTCGGCAGCAGACGCATTTTCGGAATTTCCGCCGTTTGCCACCGCCACTATACATATTATTATATATCTATAAAAAGAAAATCGACCCCGCGGCACGCAATAGGCAGCTGAAGGGATCACTCAATTTGATGGGAGTTGTGTGGCTAAGGAGTCCTCCATCCTAAGTGCAAATTTATAGGTGCCACATAAAATTTACATTATCCATGGATAGCGTATTTGCTCCCCATTAAAAACGTCCATTAAGACGCAGTCTCTAATTACTTTTAAGTAATTTTATATTAAGTCTCGTTAATAACAATTCCCACACTTGATAATGAGGATCGTAACTTTTCGAAAAAATCCTTTATGTGATGTCGTAAACACCTACACTTTTAATACGTTTTTGTAGAAAATTGGTTTTCATTACCGCTTCTCGCTTTCTCGCTTTCATCGATGCAAGATTAATTATAGATAATTTATTTTCCTACTCAGCAAAAATATTTAAACTCTTCCGACGCTACATACACACAGTGGATTACAATTTTTAAACATTTTCAACGTAAGTCTCACTAAATTTACATTGCCTATTATTTAAAAAAAACTTTTAAATTAGGAGCACTTAAACTGAAACAAAACATTAATAATCTTAAAGAATTTTTTTGAAGTATTTGCGTCCAATAATTCTTGTTCAAACACTAGCGCAAGTCTATTATTAGACGGAAAACTTCTTTTTATGAATTTCTCAAAGTCGGTAAATATAGAGCCGATGAAATTTTTCCAACTAAATGATTTATAGTTTATGATTATGGCGGCATTTACGAGTTCCTTATTGCCATAATTTCGAGGCGTTAATAGGCGCCCTGCAATTTACTCTCTCACTCGACTCTTCAGTCCGTCCGATGAAGACATCAAATGAAACATTGGATCGATTGTTAAAGGCCATACATCACTGATAACATACACGTTTCAGTTACCTCCAACCTCCAAGTTTCTATATAAGTTGCGAAATTACCTAAATTGGTTCTTCAGAAATGTTAAACAATATACAAACGCGCGCGTTCGACATTCAGCATATAGAAAAGGAAACGCTTTGCGCTCGGAAAATATAAATTTAGTACAAATAATAAAGTGTTTGATGAACACATGCATTTTTCATGGAGGGACTTTTATGAAGAAAGACGTTTTAATTACACCACAGAAAGCGTTTTATGCTGCTGAATGAGCTGCTGGTGCTTTAATTTAGAAATGTGTTCAGTGTTCCCATTGGTTCTAAATATGGGAGAAAATTGTGAATGCGGCGAGCACAGTGCACGCGGTAGAGGAGCCCCGCATACATCGAACTACAAACTCGAAACAGGTGCTTTGCGGTTAATCTTAGAAACACGGTAATTTATGATGTTCGCGTTGTTAATAAATAAACGTTATTATGTCACAAATACACATTTTCTGGCAAAGGGAAGAGAGAATGCTCTTTGCGCCCCATTTACCTTCTAACCTCAGCCATCGCTCACTTGGAAGCTTTCTTTGTGGTCCCCGCAGCTGTAATTGAGTCGCAAGCAGTTTTTCAGATGCACCCAGAGCAACGGAAAAACAGAAAAAATATTAATTAAAAAGAAGATTAATGGAAATAATTAATAGCTCATAGGCTGCGCAGGCGATATAATTAAGTAATTTGTTTGGCAAAACAATTATTTAGCAGGGGCGGTAATTAATTATATGCGAGCGCGAGGAAAAGTCAGCGAAACGCGCGCGGGCTTTTCTTAGACGCTAAACGCTTTATCGGCAAAAACTCCTCGTAAGGTGATTAACACGCGTGCAGCTGTAAATTAAACGCACACATCTGAATATTCCGCCACGTCGCGGATCAAAGGGGGCTTAAAGAGAAAAAGAGTTATCAAAAGCGTAAGGCGATGGCACATTCAGAAATAGTATCTGCATGGATTTGGAGAGGAGCCAAAGAGTTGCCGCCGCCGTCTCACCGCCGACACATGAAAACTGCTATATAGCACTCGGCTAGTACGCGAACACGCCCAGCGCGAAAAAAATATAGCCGACATTAGCGGATTAAAATCTCCACTTAACTCTTTATATATTTCGCCCATAAATATAAATTGGAGCTAAATTCTTTTGCCCGCAGGAAACGAACAGAAATAATCCATTTTCTTCGAAATACGTTTTTTGGGCCGCAATCAATGGGAAAGCCCACTTTTAAGACTCTCTCCAATTTGTTTTCTAAATTATGACTTCCAATAAAAGAACATATTTTACCGACTGATTTCTTTTCTACCTATTCAATGGCTCTTTTTTGCATTTTTCTCAGAATGAATTCGCAAATTACTATGTGTTGCAGTTGCAAACGTCAATTTTTATGGCTGTTTATAAATAAAGTGGATATTTGCGGAAATTGAACGTTCCAAAGAACACAAATAGAAAAAGTTTGTTTTTCCTTTGGAATTTTGTAAACAATTTAATGAAACTTTTTTAAGAATGTGCCGAAAAATAAACTGTAAATTTATAAACGAGTGCTTTTTAAATTATCCTATCCTAATCCTAGGGTATTTTGAACAACCCGTATACATTTTGTTTGCGTTAACTTCAGAAGAAGTGCTTTTGCCGTAGTGATAAAACATTTAATACAGTGTAACAAGCATAGCAGGAGGAGACATCTGCGAATTGATGAAAAGTGTCTTCGCCACTTGCCCTAAATCGGAGTTCAAAGCTCGAGACTTTTCCCCAAAGTGCCTTTTTCATCATTACCCACTGTGCGGAGGGGCTAAGAGAGAGCGGCGAGGAAATCACACGTAAGGTTAAGCATCTATGGACGCGATTCACTAATCTGACAAGACATTTTTTATCTTAAGAGTGCTCTCCCGGTCCGCATTATATCGACGATATGACACTAATTTATCGAGTTACCTAGCAAGAAGAGCACTGGCTACCAAGTGCTGGTACTTTTATAATAATGAGTATAAATCAGACACTTTGGAGCCAACGGTTATAAATCAGTAGTTTTTCGAGGATAAAATTATGAAACCGAATGGACCGACCGAACTTAACCAACGAACCAGCGAGACGAACCAACGAGATGATAATTTATTCAGTTTTATATATATGTATATATTATAATAAAGTGTGACTAAGGAGTTTCTAGTGCACCGTCATCGTCTGAGGATTAGACTCGACTTCTTAGGAAGATTTATTTCACTCGAATAGACTATTAATGTCTAATTTTTATAACGCGAAGGGCCTAAAGATAAGACTACGCAGGATATGAGTATATTATTATTATTATGTATTAGTTTATTACGTGCGACGGCCGCTCGAAAACAGCTGCTTTTCATTTCGTGTTTCTTGCCATAATAAAAACTAATTATCGCTTATCTGAACTGTCCGCACGTTAGTATTTAATCAAATACACTAATTTTCTTGTTTCAAATCATTTCCACTCGTTTATTTGTTTATTACGGTCTGTAATTTAGGATATTCTACATTTATTAGATTTATAGTAACAACAATTTTCTGTTCGCTTAGTTCGATTAGTTCGCTAATATCAACAAAAAATGTTATGATACTGGATGACCCAGGTGTATTCTCTCCATTTTTAGATTTCATATCAGGTAAATATATTCAAATCATTTCTTGAAAAAAAGAAAACTACATTTCCTATAATTTTAATTTTTCATTTATAGTTTTAATTTTTAGTTTTGCTAATGAAAATGAATTGTATACTATGACTTCTTGGATCTATCGACTACCCTTAGCTTATGTTCGAATGATATGGGTGATTAATTCATAAAAGTGCAACTGAATGAACAAAGTGAACAGAAAATCTAACAAATATTGTGGACAAAAGTACTGTGTAGATACAAAAACTCAAAGTTTCAGAAGAAAAAGCTCATGATTGAGCTTTTTCTATTAAATCCTCTTATTAATTGGAATAATTTGATTAGGTATTGCTCGTTTAGGTTAGGTTAGATTACTTTTATAAAGATATAAAAAAAGTAATTGGTAAACAAATAAAAAAAGATTGATAATCAATTGTGATTTGGTATTGTATAAATTTCTTTGGACTTTGGATCTTAATGATAATATTAATAATTACGCTATTCAACCCTTCCCTATCATTGTAACGATTCACATAATTGATGTACATAAAATGGCAACTCCCTAACTTTTCCGATATCTCTTGCAACGAAAGTTTCAACCCAATGCAAATTATTTACTCTGAATTATCCTGCATTATGACAACAATTTAAAATCCACACTTTTTATACGCATGTTTGTTCTACTTTAACTAAAAAAATAACAATAAAACCTGACCAATAAAAAAAAAGCCCTATAATTGTAGAAGTAGGAGATAATTTGCCTTTAATAAAAGTGCGGAAAATTTATTGGTCCAATAAACAGTGTGTATATATCGATGGTAATGGTCCTTAAATGCTATAAGATTTACGAGTTGGGTATTTAAGGTCGGTCCTTTTATTGTTTGGAAAATAGGCGCCTACAATTTTCGCACAAATAGAACGACGATATTATGTTGGGAGATTATAGTCCCAAATTGTCGTGGAAAATTGCGCATTCTCACTCTGGGGAAATCATACGGAGCAAAGCGTCCTTGTATTATCTCCTTATTTTTACAGTGGACACCACGCACAATTCAATTTTCGCACGACATGCAAATTACGTCCGAAGCAACTGAGCGTTCATTGCCACAAATAAGTAAGACGACAAAATATTCCTCCAGATCGTTATTTCCAAGTACGTAAGTGCCAATATATCCGCCAGAAGAAATTCGTGCAATAAAGTTACCTGTGCGCTGATTTTTTAACGACTTTTACCATAAAGACTATTACTACTTTCAAACTTCCCTTGCGGTTTTAATGACAATATTGCAAAACATGTTGTTCCTTTATACTTTAAAACTACGACAATAAAACAATATTGTGGAAGTTTTCGCATAAAGCCAACCTAAAGCTTAGTTAGACTATATCTTGCAGCTTGACGAGCACTCAACTTTGCGTTTAATAATAATTCTTTTATGTCCACATTAAATATCACATAATGCGAGGATAATTAAAAACTAAATGCACCGGACGAATTTAAAGAATTCGACGATAAGTGAGTTTAATTGGTGCCGTTTAGCTGCACTTTTATGAATATAGACACAGATAGATAGATATTCCATGAAAATGCAAATATATCAGCAGAGTTCTTTAAAGATTAGGCGCGCGGAACGTATAGTTTCAGGATTACGAAAATTCATGGACTCTATAATGTGCAGGTATATAAATTGAAGGACCAAATTAGTAATAATATAAGTTCTTTGGTGGTATTCATGGAAAGCGGATTGAAAAGATTAAATCTTCGTTGGGGTCCAATTTGCATTTACTAGATTTATCCCTTTTACATACATACATATATAGGTACATATTATAAATGATGAAAGCGCACACACGCACGCACGCACACACATTGAACGTTCCGGGCGCGCTTTACGTACACATCCGGACCGATATCATTATATTATTAGTAAAATCATTAATTACATTTACACGGAGTGCTTTTATGCTTGCACATATGAATAATATGGACGCATGAAAGCGCGCCTATTTATTTTAGTTGCATGATGGTAGTATGTATATAGTATAATATTTCTTTTCCGAAGAGCGATAATGCAGTGAATAGTTAATTGGATAATGAAGCTAACGAAGAGGAAAGAAGAGTAATAAAAGTGTGAGTAATAATAATGACGATAATATTCTGCTCGGTGCATGTAATTAATGAGTACGCTAACGCATATAAGAAATAAGAGGCGAAATATCTCTTCTATGTTATGAAAAGATGTGCAGCTCCTTTGAGAGCCACCACACACTATGCTGATGGATTCATTAGATTAATTAGTAATAGCAGTTATATCCACACTTACGAACAGTAGCGATTGCTTTAATTAGACTCGCTTTTCGTACTTGCGCACAGAAATTATTAATGTCTTCAACTATAAAAGGAAGTAGGTATTTACCGCTTCCTCATTCGTACACTATACAGGATAATTATTGTTTGTAATATTCTCGCACTCGCTTTCGAAAGTCAAATTATTACTTTGAACCTCACGTGGATTGGCTTATTAATTATTTACTTTAGTTTTCTTTGTTTCTAATGATAGTTTCAAGTATTGCAAAATGGATGACCTGCAAGTTTTTAGTTTTACCATCAAAGTTTCTGCATTTGTTCAAATTTTAATTAAATTTGCATTTACTTTTCGCAGTATGCTAATATTACGGTATTTCTGCAATCTAAATTGCAAAAAGCAATATAATATTAATAAACTATTTTACAGTGAATCTACACGTGTAAATTTGTTCCTAATGTTTATTTTATTATTGCTGCTTTCATTATATTTGCTATGAATATCATTAAATTCATAATTAATTATATTCTTTTTTTTTTTAATTTATGTTGCAAGGAAACAAATATTTTTAATTTTTAATAAAAATGCAAATAAACATTTGTTTAATGTGTTGAGTTGATATGAAATGTAGCTTAGTTAAAAACAGCCTAAGCAGATCTAAACCAAGCTGATACGGCTCAACAAATGGAAATGACATTTTTAATTGCTAATTCCACTTGATTAATAAAAAAACTCCCCCTTTATACAATAAAAAAAAAAGAATTAAAAACCGCTCCCTTTATTAATAAACAATAACTTGGAAAATTATTTTCTGATTTTGCACACTGGAAAAGAAAATCTCATAAATATTTATTAAAGTGGCAATAAAAAGTATGAAAACAAAAAGAGCCATACCTTTGTATCAGACTCTGGGCATACAGTTAAAAACGGCATCGGAATGAATATACGAAAGGGGCTTAAAAGGCAGTAGCAGCAGCAAAACTGCCCGTCATAGATAGTAAATAAAAAGAGCAGAATCGGCATTTTGCTAAATATTCATGAACTGTTATTGTAAAATCTGCATATAATCCACCATAGAACGAGCCCTAGGTAGCACACAGGCTGCAGTTTGTATACTGTATCGAAAAATCGAGTGGCCAAAGGAAACGGAATCATTTAGCGAAACTATAGATATAAATCAGAAAATACATGCACGAAACGAATATCCTATTGTAGATGTACACAAACGTATAAACAAATGGAAATAGCAGTGTAGCAACTACTGTGTCCATGCAAGAAGGGACGTCGTAAAAACCAAAAAAAAAGTGAGCGCAAAAAATAAAGCGGGTAAGAGTGGAGATCGAAACGGTAGTCGCTTGTTAGTGAATCACCGTCGTTTATAACCGAAAACGATACACGTACGAGTCATAATGGTAAAATACGGGGGCACTTTTGCCTCCGAATGGAAGTCAGCTTTGGTATGCAGATTATTAGTGCTTCGCAAACGAAATGTGCATCTACTCGTATACGTACCAACATTTACACAAAGAAGACCACGAATGGATACATTTCCTATTTAGATATGTGTGCGCTTAAAGTCACTTTTTGGGGTGGATCTGTTTAGCATATGCATAAAGTGTACGGGCATTATGTGTACAAGACGTTGCGTTTCACTCACGCGGCTATAACCGTATGAGGAAAAAAGTACTTTGCAGTCTTTTTTTACGGTTCCGTTGACATTGTGTTCATTACTAGTAAAACAGAAAATAGGGTAATAAACGTTTTATGTACAAATTTTTTTTTCGAAAATACTTATGCAGGATTTGTATCTACAGTGCGATCATAGAAGTAGTACCCCCTTGTTTATTTTCAAAGTAGGCAACCCTTGAAGGTCAAATTATAGGATATGACATGTTTATTGACACTTGTGTGTCCTTGATGTCAAAAACAGTTGTGTCATGTCGTAGGTGGCACTGCAGGGGCATCATATAAGTATTTTCTTTAATGCAATGATATAAATTGGCTAACTCATTTTAAAGAACATTTAAAACATTTGTTTAGTTTAAAAAAGGAATAAAAATACAAAATAATCATCCTGTATAGTTTACGTATGAAACTAATCTCTTGGATATGTAAAAATATTGTGCTGAAGTTGAAAATTTCCTGTGTAACTTTTATGCGGAATGTAATTTATAATTTATTAATAATTTATAAGAGGCCCTGTATGCTTTATGTATTTAGTAGTGAACGATATGCTAATCACACTAAAATTTGTATTACAGAGTGGATTCATAATATATGAGCAGTCCATTTAGCTCCTGCATAAATAAATATCAAATGCATGGATGAGGACAAAAATTTGATTGCCATTTGTCTACACCCCCTTATAAATAATACTGATAATAAATAGAGAAATAAAACTTACGGCTTCGCTTCTCCAAGAACCAATGTTCCGTCGCTCGTTCTGTAACAAAGAGTAAATAAGTTGAAAAAAAAAAAAAAAAAAAAAATTAAATAGGGAATGCGGTGCGAAGTTGTTAGACATAATCCTTTTTAGGAATAATCCTTTTATTGCGCGCGAGGCCCGGCCAAAACATAAACGCGCAGATCAAATTAAGATTCTTTAACTTTTAATTAAAAGCATTTATTTCGCGGAAACGTTAAAGGGAAGAAATTGCTCTTGAAATCGCATTTCCACCTACACTATTGCAAGATTAGATGTTTAAAGAGCGTAAATCGTGCTCTTTGTTGTTCTCAATTTTCGTCTGATTACATAAATTTAAGATCAGCCACTTTATCTTTCTAATTACAATGAAAGGGCAAATAATCGTTTGCAATTCGCGCGGAAAGCAAGTTTAAGTATCTTTCGCTTCTTCATCTAAATAATTTTATTATTTTCTGGATAAATTTCATGTGCGTGTTTTTTTTGCAAATTTTTATTTCATAAATTAAAACAATGTTAATAGAGATAACAATATTTTCGTAACATTTTGCTTCTCATTTTCTGGTCTTATGTTAAAGAGAAAATTGTTTTGTAACTTCTAAAAATCTGTATATTATTAGATTTTTACAATTCTATAACCTTCAAAACTTGCAATAAACACAAAAGAAGTTTGTACTAAAACCTAAAGAGCGTAAAATGAAATCCATTCAATGATCTGTTAACTTTTAATAGTAATCTCATAAAGAAAAAGTTTCAGCTTAAGAAGAAAAACAAAAAACCAAGAAAATCTGTTGTTTGCAGTTGCTAAGGAAACAATAAAAAAAATCGATGAAAATAAGATTTAGCACAAAAAGATTTAGCTAAAATTATCAATTCACAAATTTTCCATTATTCAAAAATATGCAGGACGTAATACGTTCGTTAATTAATAATTAACAAAAAAAAAATAAGTCACCTCCGACCAAATCCCATGATAGAAACAAAAAATTGAAAAGAGTGAAAATTCAGTAAAATTTTGACTTGATTAACATTGTCAAGTTTTAATTTCATAACTTGAAAATTGTACAAATGCCAGAGGCGTTAATGGTTCGTTGACACTCGCATAAAGAAACCGCCAAAAAGAATGCCTTTTGTGCAGAAAAATTAATAATTAGATAACGCAAAAATATGACAAAGGAAGTAATATTAATTAATTTATAAAGGTTTCATTTTTTTTCAGAATTTGTTAACGAAATAATATAGTGAAATATAAAGTCTTTGTAAAGCCGCGCAGCCAACAAAAGTGACCTCTATTAAATTATCCTTTGCGCTTTCCGCAGAAATAATAATAATAATCAGAAAAAAGGGGTGGAAATTTATTATAAATGTTAGAGGTCACAATAACTTAACTTTTATGATATTTTTGCGTTATAATGCTTACTGCAGCAGTAATATTTTATAATTACGAGACGAGTTGCGGTCGTCGTCGGAAAGAAAGAAAAAGTTGCGTTCCGAAGAAGAAAGTCGCGCGCACTGTAATAACGGTGATGATAATAATAATAATAATATAAACGGTGACTTTTTACGATTGTGTGTAGTGTAGACAAGCCGCCGAAAGTCTGGGGTGCTGCAGGAAACGACGAAGCTCCGAAGAGCAATAAAACCGCAGAGGAGGCGAAAATAAAACAATGGGGCAACTGTCATCTACAAATTTATACGACGGCCACCGAACCGCCGCCACAATATCATAATGTTGCTCCTTTTGCCAGTAGTACACTGTAGCAGTTAGCCTGCTTGCCTTTGCCCGCCGCTGCGCTCTTTCCACATTAACTTTTACAGAACACAACAACAGATATGTATGGGGTACGTTACTCTGCTAGCTGCCTGCCATAGTCTGCTCTACTACTGCTGCTGCTGCTGTATAGTTTCGCTCTTCTGCTGTTTCTCTAAACATGTCAACAAGAACCATTACCTTCAGTAATTTCCACTGGCCCCTCTGATCACTCTTGGGGATTCTTTCCCCGTACTATACTTGAAAAAGTGGTCCAACTTGACCGCCCCCAACGAAACTATTTCTATATACAATCTATGTTTCTGCTTTTAACGCAATTGGGAATTGCATTAGTTTTCAACAAAAAGTTATATGGAGTCATTTAGATGTAATAAAACTAAGAGGACAATTTTTGGCAATTGTTTCAAAGAAAGGTATATTAAAAGCAAATAGTTTTTGGTAATATTATGGAGTAGTAGACATTAAAAGATGTCAAAATTTTACACGGCAATTTAGTTTTGCTTAGTTTCTTAAAACATGATCAATCAAATTAAACAAAAGAAGTAAGTATTATAAGGAATGTTTTTCTATACAAGGTATTGACTTTGAAATAACGGCATTGGTTTTGAAAATCCAATAAATGACTTCCTGTACCAACAATTTTAGATCAGCCAAAATAATTCTTCTCTAGTCTCATCCGGTTGTACCTGAAGAACTGATATTGTTTAAGATTTTGTTAAAGCTGATAAAAAATCAATTTTATTGTAAAACAATTAATTTATCTTATTGTGTCCAATGAAATTGAGAAATTAAGAAAACTTTGATTTCTAACCAAATCTATTGGCATTTGCCACATAGGGAGTTCAATAAATGGAATTAAATATTTAAATCAATAATGGTAAAATATCAATAACTTGGAATTGTTCTTGAAGAAAAATATCATAAGAACAGATCGTTTAAAAAATGAGCAAACAAAAAAAATAAATTGATACTTAAGAATGGATTGGAAAGTATGGTAAAAAGAAAAAAGAAACAAATTAGAAGGGGGCGACCGGTGCGAAATCGATGACACTTTTCGCACATACACACACACACACACACACACACACACACACACACACACACACACACACACACACACACACACACACACACACACACAAAAGCACACAGCCAGACAGTGTACCGAGTAATCGGAGGGAAAAAAAGTTGAGTAATGGATATTAATTCCAAGGATGTCCCGCAGGAGCAGTACAGCAGCCCACAACGGTTATTATTACGTGGCCTGGCTCGTTATCGGGAACAATCGCCGCGGGACGTCGTTTACTTGACCTGGATGTTATTTTGCAAAGCTTCTTCCCGCAACACCCCTCGAATGCTATAGCGCTGGCTGGCTGGCACTACTGTATTAAATAGACGAGCGCTCATTGTGAGCGACGACTGTTTATCCAGCCAACACCAGAAGCAGCACCTTAACGTGCGTTTCATCATCACACATCCTTTGCTAAGGACCTTCTAACTTAGATAACAAACGCTCTGCTCTATTCAAACAGCACTTTCTTTTCACTGCACCCGACGACGACGACAACGGCAAACTTTATTAGGACACACATCTCCCGTTAATGCGATTGCTTCTTTTTAATATCGTCAACAACTGCGTGTATGCAGATTTATCAGAACAACTTTTCCCAAAAAAGAAAAAAAAAAAAAGAGTTGGGTTCAATGCAAAAAGAGGCCCTTATCGAATTTTGCACGTAACTTCGTTATCTTCAAGCCTGCTCACATTTACGAGAGAGAGAGACGGCACAAAAACTGAATATAATAAGTGTATTTCTTATAGTTAGCTTGTTAAAGTTTTAAGACTTTGACGAGGAACGTAAAACTGCTGTAAGAAGAAAAAGATTGTTAAAAAGCAATATTGAATTACTTATTAGCTCAAGGAAAACCACCGCACGCAAACATCGAGCCTACAATCTTATTGCTTTGCGAATAGCTTTTTTTTGCAGAGTAAAAAAAAAGAGCAAGGTAAATTATTTATAAGCCACCCACCACTCACTCTAATCGGCTGTTTATCAATTTCTATTAGGCGGATCAAAACAAACAGTCGTCCGAACGGCGAACGCGCGTGTTTTCAGAGGCGAAAGAAAATTTATTGGTCATAACGGTCGATCGCTTGACGGCGCGACTTTAAATTCGTCTGTCTGTCTGGCCGAGGCTCGTAAATCATATTTTTCGCTTGCATTTAAGGGTCCATCCTTTAATTGAATTGTAGATTTATTTCTGCACCCACGCACCTTTTAATTAAGCGATTCCAATCTCGCGCTTGCTAATTAATTATTTATGGCCACGCTCCGAAACTTTTGTACGCTCGATTGTAACTGGCCCCCCTAATTTTCGACTCGTACATACTTTCTCCTCCAACTGATTAATTAATAATAACTTAATCAGACCCCGAAATTAAGTATTCCAACAGATACAATATCTGTACACGAATATTTATGCTAATGATATTCGGATGGTAATTAAATGTTGACAGTAAAATAGATGGAAATTTAAGGCACCTTTAATGTACTATCTGATAGTAATAAATAAGTTAATGCTATGGCTTTTTGTAGTGCCTCAAGATAATACCTTGCGAAATCGAATTATCTTTGGTAAATATTGCTAAATTTATTGTGACGTTCATGAGTATTTTTTTTCTGCATTCACTTGACTACATAAATAATTTATTATCGGTTAAAAAAACTAGACAAAAATTTAGTGCTTCTTAAGGCATCATTATTTTTTTTTGTCAATTTCAAATGCTGATTATAAAATTATGTAGAAATGTTAACTTAACCATCATTAGAGGTATTGAAACACATTTTTGACCGATGTTTTGTATTGTTTTTAGGGAATATTTAAACAAATAAGTACTTCATTAATAACTCACCAACATTGTAACATTCAACTTGATTTAATTTTTTTTTTATAGGAACCCCTTCTAATTCTCCTTATTAACTGGTTTAGAAATTAATTTAACTTAACAAAAATATTTAGATATGAAGAGTCAAATTAGAATTCATTATTGGGAAAAAAACAATTCTTAGTTGTTGTTTTGAGAACCCATAGCGTGGGTTACAGAATAAATAATATAAGAAGTCTTCCTTAAAAATCGATAACAGAACAAATGATCAATTTTGACACTGACTAGAAGACATCTATTGCTGTTAAATTAAAATGATATCAATTTTCTGAAAAACTGAAACAGAAACTAGTGCTTTTTACAGCTGACTAGATTTTCAATTGTTCGTTCAGTTCTTACCTTTTACAATGTAATTAATTAAGTATCCTTCATATCTATGACACAATTACAACGTAATGAATTGGTGTGCACTGTTGCAGCTAGCATTCACGACTGAACGTTTTGCTACGAGCTAGTCACCTGATTACTCATACATATGACGTAGAAACTCGATGATAACATGCAATTCGAGTGCTCTTATCGCAGTAGAAATGAAATAAAGAATTAATAAAATATTTTTAATTAATAATTTCTTAGTATGAAATGTGATAAGTAAATAAATAAAATTTATTAAGAAATATTAGTCACAAAAAAACAAACAAAATAGCCTTATTCTTAGTTTAAACTCAAACTAAAAATCTATAAAACAATTTCAAAAAATGGTTAAAACGTTTCAGCATAGAAATTTACAACAAAATTTGCTGTGCAAACATATAAAGGCTTGAGAGGAGCATAAGACGCCGAAATTATTATTTGCGGTCCAGAGAACTAATGCAATAAAGCTGAATTAGTTTCGACCAATTAAGCAACCCCAATTGACACTTAAATTAATCTGAAATTCGTGTCAGTGCACCGCAAGTCTTAACATTTACCACTTAGTACACGTTGAGGATGATAGGCACAAACGAGAACTGAAGAAGTTGTATTGAGGCGATTGGACATGATCTTTAGATGCAGGACAAGGTGTCAGTGGGAAACCGGAGCCTTTGTCCAGGCAACTTCACGCAGGGGAAACATAAAACCGCAAGGTTCGCATTTATAGTTTCGTACACACAACAACCCGACACCTATCGCATTGCAAAAGTTTTTTTTTTTTTTAACAAAATTAACAAGTGCAAAGAGAAGAAAAAAGCGACGGCGTCGTTGAATGAAAGTCGTCGTGCGAAGGATATGGGGAGGAAGGGCGAACGGTAATTCGATCGCGTTATACCCATAACACCTCTTTTGGCGTGCAAGTACAAAAGATCGGCATTAATCACACATGCACCAGCATGCATATATATACGTATATGGCATATTCGGATGTGGATGGATGTAAAAAGGGCCCTCTATTCATATTCAAAGCGAGGCGTTTTTCCACTTGAAGCCTCGACGTGCCATTGACATAACACGTTTTAATATTTGGACAGACAAGCATCAACAGGAGATTTTATTAATGGTCGTGCATAGCGTCAATTTAACAACGCGCCAACGATAGCTCTTTTAATTACGAAAGACAATGGCATCGGATGGGCGATAAATAATAGTATTTCTTTTCGGGCTTGTTCAAACATAAATTACCGCATCGAGAGATGAACTCCTCGCGCGTCCACACGCACGCACGCACACACACACACACACACACACTCTAACAAACTCATGCCCATACGTCAAACACGTACGAGGGCATATACTATACGTATAGTGCTCTGGTGCGTTAAACCCGAAGGAAAAGTGTATATGAAACCACTCTTTATTTATTATTTAAATAAGCGGCGTTAATGAAGTTGTAGTGAAATTATCCCTACGGGACAAAAGATTTATGAACACAACTGTGCGCGCCCAAAGCGTTCGTTGGTACCTACGTATTAATGGGGTCCAAACTGAACGCGGCAGACACACACTCACGTGAATGAAATATAGAGTCGTGTGTGCATATTTCGAAACAATTAAAATGTTCCTCTCGTTCACGCTCCATAAACACGGCGAGGCTACAAGTAAATAATAAAAATAATTGCATGCTTTACAGACCTAACGACCATTCCGAAATGTTGGTTGCCCGTGTCTTATTATTATAGTACACCTATATGGTATAGGTAGGTAAAGGTAAGCGATATTTTTCATAATGTTCCTTCGGGTCGTTTCTCTCGTTTTCCAAATGATTAATTTCTTCGATTGGTTTGTAACCTTTACCATCATATTAAAAAGAGATTTTCTGTCTTGTTATTCTTTTTCACGAATAAGCTTTGGTTATGCCATTTTTTAAATGAGTTTACAACCAATTTGTCTGTTTACATTGCCTTTCATAAGGCGACCTCTAAGCCTAAGCTTCATAAATGTTCTTGAATTAGGCGATCCGTTGATCTGCAGTTAGAAAGTTAGCATCAAATAATGAAATTGTCTTCAAAAGAGTTGAAAATATAGTACGGAAAAGGTATATATTTTGCAAAATTTTATTGTTTTTTTTTTTTTAATTTAACCCGATGGAAACCAATTTTGAAGACAGGTACATTTTATAAAGAATGATTTAAATAATTTGAAATTCAAGAATGATTTGCTTTGGAAACTAAAAGCACTAAAAGTAAAGTTGGTAGGAATAAACCAAATCAATTAGGCGGTTTTGAATATTCTAAAAAAAAAAAGGTTAGCATCACAATAATTAAACTAAAACTACAACAACATGACAACCGCAACTGGATTCCTTTTCAATTACAATGTCATGGTAGCATTTGAGTTAAACAGAAGCGGTATCAAAATTTGAGTTCAAATCATAGTTCAAATCGAAAATGACAATTCAATCTGATAATGCAAAAATGTTGCTTGTCGGACTTGAATCTTTAATATCAGATATTTGCAAAATTGGAAGAAGAAAATGTCAATTATACTTTAATGTAGACAAAATAAAATTAGGAATTAATCGGAAAATTTTTTAAATAAGTTAATTCTAAAAAAAAAAAAAAAAAAAGGAATAACCAGATGATGAAGATGTTAGAACTTCAAGTAGAGAAAAAAATTCAATGAGTAATAGAAGAAGTTGAAATTTATGTTGTGGAAATATTAAAAGCTTTTTTTATTTATGAAACTGTTTTCAATTTTGCAAAAAAACAGTAATAATGCAATTGTTGGTAACTTCCATATAAAGAAAATTTTAAATAATATTTTGAAAATAATAAAATTTTCATTTATTTTATTAAATTATTAATTTTTATTATTCAAACAACAGTTCAAATGGAAATTTTCAATTAAATTTTATGATGCCAACATTTTGCTCGACGGAAATCTGACTTTAAATTCAAATATCAGATATTTGTAAAATTGGAAGAAAAAATGTCAACTACACTTTAATATAAATAATAGCAAATTAGGATCCAATCGTAGAATTTTCTAAATACGTAAGTTGTAATTAAAAAAAATAAAATAAAATAAAAAACAGAAAATGAAGATGTCTGAACTTCAAGAAGAAGAAATATTAAATAAATTATAATGGTAGAAGTTGAAATTGCAGTTGTGGAAATATAGGGATTATTTTTTGTATTTCTTAAATAAAACCAGTGTTTTCAATTTTGAATGAAAGCAGTAATAACGTCATTGTTCGCACCTTCCATATAAATATTAATTTGAAAACAATAAAATTTTCATTTATAATAATAAATTACTACTAAATATTATGCACAATTTGATGAACTGCATTTGAAAAAATACTGAACTACAACAAAATTGAGTTTAATTTTGTTAATCAAAAAACCGGCGAGACAAATGCTGTTTATTAATTTTAAAGCCACTTGATTAAACCGATATATAAATATTTGTAATTTTAATTAAATATTAAAATAATAAAAATGCGTAACGAAAAAGCCAGTGATTAATTAGTTTCCAGGGCTGCGGGTTTTTGCAATTTCAATTTGTTTATCTATAATTGGAAGTTTGGCGAGCGGTTTGCATAGAAAGGGAATAAATAACGATTATCGGGAAGCGTATTCATTGAATACAATCCGGTAAATATCTAAACATAAATAGAGCAAACTGGAAATCTATGTTGGCACATAATTTGTTCCAATGCTAAATAACGTGCATACACCATTCTATATTCCATTGCATGGCACATGAACGAGGGTGAACATTAAACTTTTGTTCCAGTGCGTTCGTTTGGAAACGGTCACTTTTCAGTAATTTGTTCATCTCATCGCACAATGCAAACTGTTAATCGCATACAGTTACCGTGAAATAATTTTATAACTTTTTATACTGCATCTAACCGAAATATCATTGCGAATTTTGCAATGCCCTGTATAGGCAAATAAAGTATTAGCTATATGAATGTTTAGCAGAGTTTGGAATGGCAAAATCAGAACAAAGGATTAAATACCGGCCCTTGGAGACCCTCAAAAGCGCATAAATCATAAAGCCACAATATTAATTGTTTAAACAAAACTATATTCACATGAAAAAAAAAAACAACAACAATTAAATAATTCACAAGAGTTTTTATGTGAACAAGTACAACACGTATCTGTAACAAAATTAATTAAGTTGTTTTACGCGTAATCTTAATTACAATTACGTATTCCGTATACGTGCAACAAAAGAAAAATAGTTTAGCATATAAATGTTGTGCGCGCATACGTAATTTTATAGCCGGCCGCCAATTGGAAGAAAAATGGTGGCGATAAAGAGAGTTTATTAATCACGCAAGCGATATGTAAATGGTAATTAAGCAATCGGAATAAATTCAGCGGGAAATAATAATATACGCGTCGCTTAATTAAAGGGGGGCGGTGTGCTCGATAAATTAATTTCGACTTAATGAATGGTTACAAAGTAAGTCATCGAATAAATTGCGATTGCAATCTGAGCAAGCCCTCCAAACAATATCGCCTTTACCGAATCCGTTTACGACAAAAACTATTTACCGTTAAAAGTGAGCACAGAGAGAGAGAGCAGAGCGGAGCAGCGCCAGTTGAAGGCGGGAGAGAAATTTTCTTCTTCTTCTTCGCCTATTGGGAAATTTTTACAACTTTTCGCAGTAAAAACCACTCGCCCGTTCGCTTGTATTGTTACGTAAAACGTAACAATGGAATCCGACTTTTGAAAAGTCTTAGGGATGATCTGGCAGGCGGACAGGAAAAACCTGTCTCTGCCTGTCAACGGTCGAAGATTGTGTTCACTCATCTATTCAATTCCAGCAAACAAGAAAACAAAAAGATATTCTTACGTCTTTCTTATTCTTATATCTCAACATATAAGTATGTACTCAAGTATTTACCAGTAATTATTTATAAATTTTAATAATCACCCTTCTTAATAATCTACATCCTTTTCATTTTAGTTTTTTGTTATTATTTTTTTAGTTTCAGAACACATTTAATTGAACTATTTTTTTGTGTTCACTTTACATGTTAACTTTTCACAATTAAAAAATTCATAAGTGTTTTTATTTCAAGCAATAAACGAATTTTTTGTTTGAAACAATACCATATAAATCATTGAAAAGTTTGTACAATAATTCGAAACAAAACAGTTCCTGAAAGTTGGCGTCCGGCAAAGTTTTTCAGTTCGGTTTCCATTTAAGGAAGTTTAAAAGCCGCAGCCATGCAAAACCAAAATTTACTGTAAAATTTAGCTGTTATATGCAAAAAATAATGTTATGACTAATCAACTGTTCAACTATTACGATTACGAGTAATTATACATATAATTTTCTAGCCCAAACTAATTAGCCATTACCTATTCATTAGAAGTTAGCTGCATTTATGAATTGTTAAAATAGTAATTTCTTGAGGCAAGAGAAAAAAAAACAACAATACAGCTGACACAAAATCGATTAAGCAAAAACAATAACCTCTTGTGAACTGATTATGAAGGAAGAAGAAGCAAACGGTAATTCGCGCGCCATTGAAGGGTGCAATTTAGAAATTGCCAGGATAGCTAAAAACGTGGGTAATTCGGCGTAACACAATTTCCGTACACACATACACACACACGCACATTCATGTATGCATACACCTCCACAAAGTCATCCTACATTTCCTGAATTCCTAATCCAATTTCGCCAATTTTTCCCGAATACTGCTCGCATTCTCTCTATAGATATATAAATGCCGTAGGTGTGTGGTGGGTACCCATGAACACACGCACAATACACAGAAAGAACACACACACAGAAGCGTCGACGTCGGCAGGCGGTAAGTAAGTCTAATACATATACTGCACAGAGATATAGTAGAACGCCGAAGTAAAAAGAAAAGTGAATTTCCCCTTTAGGCGCACGTACTTGCATCTACTTGAAATATGATCGTTATAATGTTGTAACATGTTTCCCTAAGGTCTTAGCAAGATTATCGGAGTGTAAACGTTCGCTTTGTAACACCAAGAGGATTTCCGGATACGTTACGAAAACTCCATTATTATGACGGAACATTTTTATGGGTGTCATTGTCCACGTGCAGCCGAAGAATGCCATTATCGCAATTTAATTCAATAAGGACCCGTTTATCTTGATAAATCGCCTATAAATTGTTTAGGGTTGCGCGCACAGATGTAAGAAGGCCAAAAACAACTCACGTAGACCACTCGCAAACTCGCGCCCAGAGATTTATTGGCCCTTAATCGATAAACGAACGCACTTGTAGAGAGGAAAGAAACGACTTTGCATTCGCGCGCCGCGCTCCACGGAACGAACAATGTAAATTACAGTTAATGCACACAATTAGCAAGTGCTTTTTTCCACTATTGATTTTTCAGTTATGTTTCAAGACTGTGTAACTTTTGCACTTGAAAATGAAGAATTTTGGCTTTTACTTAGTATAATACGGTGTAAGTCATAGTATGTGTCTCATTTTTTTATTTTGCAATAAATGGTGAGTATACAGGGTTTGCTATTTTCTAAAACTGTATACATATACTAAATGTTTTATGTTCGGTAATTAGTGTAAAACTTTAAAAAACCGTGCTTTATTGAATTAGTCAAGATGGTTGGACTTTATGATAAGACTATATGACGTCACTGACCGCACCCTGAGATTAAAATTGCCGGTGACCTGCCAAGGAATTTCATTAAAGAAGCAAAACGATTTTACTTAAAAAAAAACACCGTATTTTTTTGCATCAATATTATTTTTAGTCATTTTAATTGTTCATTATTTAATTGTTGTTATTGCGTAAATGAAAAATATTTTCAAAGCCTAACATTTATTGTCCGAAAAAGATATTATTTTTTCAATGTTTATGGCAAACATCAAAGCGAAACATAACAATGTTTATTCCACCAAATTCAGATAAAAGAGCTTATTAATGAACCTAAAGCCAGCTACTGTTTCCGTTAAAAAAATGTTTTTTTAACTTTTTATATAAAATGACAATTCCAATTTATTGGAATCATTACTACATTTGTCATATGTTAATTGCCTTAGAAGAAGAAGATTTCATTAATTAATCAATTAATTGAAAACCTGGAGACAAATCTATTTTTTGTGAATAGAAATATGATAAATGTGAAAATCCACCCATTTAATCGAATCTTTACCCTTGGAAATGATGGCCATATGGTTTGAAAAATTGGCCACCCTGTATAGCCATACATTTTAAAAAGCATTTTTACATTTTTGCCATTATTAAATTAATAGTAAAAGTTCAATTATTTTCCGAATTTAATGTTCAATTAAATTATTTTAAATTGCGTCACGTCGCATTATATTCAAAATGCTTTCGCAATAAAAGCGCTGCTTTTGGTACGTTTCAAATTAGGGCTTTGTTGCTTGTTTGGTATATTATAATAATAAATGTAATGAATATTATATTCGATATTTATGTTGGTTAACTTCGTAGCTAATTATGTGCAATTTAAAGCGAGCATTTTAAGTGCTAGTACATTATTAACCAATATTGAGGCAAATTTTGCTCGCCGGAAAATCTGCGAATAAAAAGCGGAAAATATTAGCGGCAAGTTTTCCAGGTAGCTGCGGGTGTCTAGGCTTAAGATTCGACTTGGAAAATTTCTAATTTTCATAAATTATATCGCGGATAAGGTGGAGAACTTCATTTTGAAATTGCTGCATGTACTCGAAAACATTACGAATTTGCATGGAAAATGTGTTCATTTCCCTTTATAATTTATTTTTACGGAATATAGTATAGAGAAAAAAATAAGCATAGCGCTGCATATACACACACAAAGTTGGCTTTTTGGTTTATTAAAAGCAGCAAAGAATTTCTTTGGAGGAACCTTTATTAAATTTATTAACAAATGCAAAACTCGTATGCGCAAGCACTAAATTTCCATTAGCTTTTCATACAAGAAAAGGGCTAATAATTTAGTGGAACAGTGTTTAGTAAAAAAGCCACTAAGGTGGAGAGCTTACACTTTTTACACCCTCTATATTTGAAGCATATATTATGAGATTTAATCTTACGAAACTTTTCGTGAAGTTAAAAGCGGAGACTTTTTTTCTTCTCTCCCTCTCTCTCTTTTCCTCTGCTGGGTGCCGAAAAAATAATTTCGCTAAAGAGTTCCAGCCAGCTATCTAAGTAGCAACGTACATTTCTCGTGACGGGAAGAATCGATCGCAGACAATGGTACCGTGCACTTAACGAATAAGTGACAACGTCTATAATTGGTATTACAATGGAACACACGGAAGGAAACTCTAAAGCGCATGTGTCTCAATTGAAAGTGCATTTCCTTTGGCACCCCCCCTCGAAAAAAAAGACGTTAAAAGGACCACTTTTTGTCGTATTTCACTAGAAAAAAAAGTCAACGAAGTGAGACCGATAAATAAAAGAAGTGGTCATTAAATTATAAACACCCACATAGGTCGAATAAAGTGGTCGCTCCAAATAAAGTCGTCCCCTATCTAATCCAATATGATAAATAATTAAATTAAGGAGTATCTGCATTGTCGCTGCTCTCGATACGGTTACAATCGTAGAAAGAATAACATGCCGGGGAAAGAAGTGCCGGCTTTGTCGAGGTAATTGGGCGAAAGGCATATTAGAGAAAAGAGATAAAGTGAGGGGTGAAAATTACTTTATAAAGCGAACTCTTCTCTCGACGAAATGATGCAATAAAATTACACGAAACCTGTCTCGATTGCGCTGTTTCGGAATTTAAACAAATACTCCTGCTCTTCGTCGACGTCTTTCCATTTTCCACCGAAACGTACCTGCAACAAAGAAAAATATTCGTTAATATTTGGGCCATTTTCGCGAAGAGCTTTTTCGGGAAAATCGCTCGTGCGATTTGCGAAACCTAGATTTAGGAAGTGTCACTTAAGCGATTGGGGCTTTTCGCAATTCGACTCACGTACCAAGATTTATTTTTAAAGGCTCAGTTTTAAATTAATTAAAAACCAAATCGATTTCGTTTTCAATGCATAATCAAAAAGACATCTTGTATTAGAATTCAAAACACTCTTCCCGGTTTCATAAATTCCTTTTTTTGTTTTTCATCTGTAATAATTTTTAAAAGAAAAGCAATTTTCTTTTTTAAAGGCAACAAAAAAGTAATTAACACTTAATACATTGTTTAGTATCATATTGAATAAGTAAAAATTTATAATATACATCAAAACCAAACAATTGATTTCTTAGATTAGCTTTTGTTTCCCTAAATTGTTTTGGCTTGGTTAAGGTACAGATTAAAATCTAAAGAGTAAAAAGAGTAATTAGATATAATTAATATTGCCAAGTAGCTTAGGTTGGATCAGCATTGAAAAAAAAAAAAATTAAAAAAGAGTATTTTTCAATTTTGTAAAAAAATCATTCAATAAATAACTACATTTTTTAGTAATATTTTTTCATAAAAATAAACCCAATAACACAAATTAACCATTTTATTATATTCAAACAAAATAATTATAAGAAAATAAAAGCAATTATTTGTTTTTAATAAATTTAAAAAATAACAAAATCATTTGAAATATTCAAAATTAAAATTTCTACTTTAAACATTTTTCGTTGCGTAAATGCAATAAAAAAATTATCAAATTATTTCATCCAAAACATTAACTTTAATTAGTTCAAGCAAACGAATATACGCAATAAGAGAAAATCAAAGAGCTACAGAATGAAAAAAAAAAAACAAGCGAGGGCCCAATCATTAAACCTTTGGAGTTTAATTAAATTTCGGCATTGCGATCGTGGCAAATAACTGGAAATTTATTGTTATTGACTCGAGCAGACGCGATTACGATAAATCATGGAAATTCGAGCAATAAACTTTCTGTTTGTCTACATCCATGGGTCCATATGGCCGTGCCGTAAATGCAGAGGAAATTCCATTCGAAAAATATCATTATTACTACGACGTATAAACATTTTACTTTTACCGTTTATCGCAGCATAGTAGTAGTGGAAATTAGTTGATGCTCCAGCGCCGAAATGCAAGAGGAGGTCGGTCCTTTTGCGTAAATATAATTACGGTGCAATGATGCTGCCACCAAACAAAGGTTACTCGGTAAACATTAAATTTACATAAGAGTATGCTTGGAGATGCTGACGAAGAGAGCGAACACAGACAGCAGCATACAGCAAGAGCAGAAGCAGCAGGCATTATCAGAAAATTATTTTATATATTATTGCCTCTTTCTTTAGCATACAAAGCGGTGCATTCTGCAAGTGCGCAATTATAATATTCATAATTCCGTTGAAAATGGCAACGATGCATTTCATTTAAGCCAGCTTCTTCTATTTGCTCCATTGTTCTGCCGCAAGCCTTAAGGAGAGTAGTATTGTATAACTTTGTTTATTGTACTATTTTCCTAATTAACGAGCTAGCAAATTTATTGTTTGATTCTATAATCTGTTGGGCATCGGTGTGTGCAGAACAGAGCAAACACACACAGAACTGAAGCTCACTGATGTCGTCGTGTTTTTTTTTTTTGACTTGCAATTCTCGCGTTTAATATTTATTTTTCATAAAGGGCGCATAAAAGTGTACTTTAAAATTTATGTGTGCTTCACGTAGATGCGTTTTATGAACCTCGACATCAGAAGCAGCTGGCACTCAGCAGAGTGGGAGAAAAAAATCCTCGAAAGACGTTTCGCAACAAGCCTCCGCTGCAGAATTCGCAGCATTTGTTGACCTTATCCAAAGGGTTTCTTTTGCCTTGTGCAGAGTGTGCGCTTTTGCAATCTTCGCGAAATTCGTTCGCTCGCTAAATGTGCTCGCTCGCTCGCCGTTATCGCCGGATTTCGGATAAGCAAAGAAATTAATTCGTTTTAATTAGTGTATCAGACGGCGACTAGATATACGCTTATATCTTGAAGAAAACAGCTAAAAGTTATGTATTTCTTGTTGCGTCGCTTCCAAGTTCTTCTTAGAGATAGCTTAATTGCTATTTATAGGAAATACACTTTATAGCTACTTAATACTATGAAGATTTACTACTTTTAAATGCTTATAAAATTTACAGTGTAACTAAAAATATTGTTTACTAGGTATTAATTATTTTGCCGAAATATCTTTAAATAACCGCAATTAATGTCGCAATTTATATTTTTATTTATTTAATGATTAATTTTTTTTTACATATTTGTTTTACTAATGTATAATTAGTTTATTTTCTTAGCTTCAGTGATTTCTGCAAACACAACCTATATAGCAATATAAAATTATACTGAAAATCTTCGGTTTTTTGAAGATATAAGATAGATTTCTAGATAGAAAAATACGATAAAACATCATCCACGGCACCGATTTTTTTCAAAAAAGACCCGAATGTTGTAGATGAATTTAGTAATAAAATTTTAAAATTTGGTGGCACACAATTTAAAATAAGATATTTGGTATCTACTATCAGTTTTTCGGAAATGTTATGCTAATTAAAAATATGAGCCAAATCAAGATTTTTGTTATTAAATTATTAAATTTAATTAATTACGCTTTAAACAATACAGTTAGTATGTACTATTAATTTAAAATTCAGGGAAAATATTCCAATTTTAAATTTGATTGCATTACGAAACATAAATTGCATCCTAAGTACAGGAAATTAAATTTATTTATGAATTTATGAAAACTGGCATAATGCAATATAATATTGTGGACCCACTTGAGCATAAAATAAATATTTAAGAGTTTCAATACATGGGGACATAAAAAATGTCTCATTTACCAAAATGGCCCCTCGAATTATATGGCATGCTGAATATTATACACATTTTTGTTTATATTGAATTATTTATGTATTCTTTATGAATTTGATCCATTATTCAGCGTGGTACGGTAAAAAATGTAAATATCGCCACATGAAAAATACGACTACGAAGGGTCGAAAGGAAAGCCCTAAACCGCGATTTAATAAAAAAGCCCATTTGTCAGGATATCATCGCGACGGTTTCAGCGAAACGAAAACAAACTATGTCTACTTGAATTTCCAGCATGTCCACAAAGAATACTTTTTTTTTTGCTTTTTTTTTTTTGCTCGGTTAATTATTATTATTTTACTTTTTCTGAGCGCGCAAATTCGATGCTAGCATACACAATAAAGGAAAGTTTTAATTAAACAAAAGTAGAGAAAAAACTGCGTACAGTATGTGTGTTACAGCGGTTAATCAAAATTTGTAAGCGAATTCAGAAAAAAGCTCGCAGCGAAAAAGTTTGGCAAAATGTACGAATGGAAGGCAAATAATGGCGTTGATTATAAAAGGGGGATGCAATATCATCTAATTTGCTTGAAAAGAGGGGGTGGTGCAGAGGGTAGCGCTCTGCGAAAACTTGCGAGCCCCTCAAAGTCCGAATATGTTTGCACGTTACGACAAGAAGTAAATCTCGGCGATCATCGCGAGGGACGAACTCTGAAATGCAATTAATAGCGATGGGGGGAATTTTAAATGAGGCGCATGAAGGGTGACATTTTAACAGACTGACTCTCTATTTGCATTTCCGTTGTTCCAATTGCGCTATTTACCGAAGTAAATTACGCATTCAAATTACGCACACCTCATCACAATTGCCGGCGCAAAAAATTACAAATAATTCATTTAAACGAAACAATCGCCACAATTTCATCCCTCTTTTTCATTTGAAAAAGAATTTATAATAGCAGATGATTGGAAACTTTTGGGGCTGAAAGCAGACGTTAGAAAAGCTGCCTTGGTAGAAGTAATTAGTGAATCAAGAACCATAAAATTACAAATAATCCGTTTTGAAGCCGCCGTAAAAGGCAAAAACAGTAAAATTTGATATAAAGGGCAAAGCAATGTGTAAGGATTTCTAACACAAAGCAGAAAGTGCGGCCGTGTAAAAGTTCCTTGGAAGAAATTAGCATTGTTAAACGTTCTTTTCATGCATACATTAAAGGTTCCGGGGAAAGTAATTTAGTTTTTGCTTTATGTTGCAGCGAAAGATTTCGCTTTATATATTCACTTAGTCCTTTCTGTAGTGCGCCTATATTTATAAGACCATTCTTTACTTTTCCCCCAAGTTAAGTTATGCTTTCTATCGTTGTTGCATGATAAAACCGTCAGGTGTTTCATTCCCGTCCGTTTGCTGGGGAAAGAAGATTTTCCCTAAGTAAGTTAAAGTACTAAATTGCGCCCGCCAAAAAATACCTGCAGCAGGCCAGGCCCCCAGACGACATGCACAGTCTCCAACAACTTTTCATAATTTTTGCAAAAATTGTAACTTACTAGTAGTATGAAATGCACTCGCAGTAGGAATATGGAACATATTTCTTATTTGTTTAACTAATCAGAAAAACATGAAATGTATGAAATAACGAAAAGGGACATTTATTATTTCAATACTTTTTTTGGCAACTATATCCTCCTATCGTCACAAAATGTCATCAAGTTCCAAAAACAGTAACAAGATGTACATAAAAACATTAAGCTGTCAACACAATTATCCTTCCTAAAGCTAGAGGATTCGGACAAGCAGGACCAAATGGTAATCCCCGAAACAACAGAAATAAGAAGCCAGCAATAAAAAGGGAGAAATATGTAGCTTATTAGCGCATTTGATCATTTTGAAATGTAAATATACTAAAGACAAACTATAGTGTAGTATAGTGGGTTGTATGTAATTTGGAAGCTAATTTGGGAAATGGACTGTGCCAACATTAACTGGATGCGGGTGTAAATTTGCTTTGGGACTATGCGGGGTATTTCGGGTGCCCCCATAAATAATGAAATAACGAGGTGACTTTGGCGCACTATTTGAATCCGTCGGGTCCAGACGGACGCTCCTCTAATGGTCATCTCAAGAACATACCGGCGACGCCATAAGCCCACCACCACCATCGGAGAGCCGGCGTCGACAACTCACCATACCGCACTATGTGCTCTTTGCCGGCGTCGTGTTAATCCTTCGGCCAACTTTATATTGCCGAAGTCAGCACGTCGTTGCCGCCCCAAACAAGGCTCGCACTGAGCACAGATTAAATTTCCTACAGGGTCTGCTTAATGACACCTAGATAACAAGGGCCTAAAACGCCCGTCCACCCAAATACATAAATTACCCTTCTTTGCTTGTTTATCATACGTGCAATTACTTTTTCACAGTTTTTCCCTAGCATTTTATCCAGAAATTCTGCTCTGGCCATCAAAGCTAAATTCATCTGCGGTTTGCACGAACATTCTAGGCTTGCGTACTATAATTCAACGTATAATTCAAGGGTTTATTAGCTAAATATTACAAATACCATTTAATACAGGGCAAACGGAATAAGCAATCAATTTGCTAATTTTGGACAAAGGGCCAGAAATATTTAGCAATTAAATTTCTTAAGGTTTAAAATTGATTAAAATGCATTGTAACATTATTAAACCCATTGTTGTAAAATGAAACTAAACTGCAATTAAAGATTCAGTAATTAGTGTTTATATAGAAATAATGAAAAATGGAAAACAATTGTGTTGATTTTGAAACAGATAATGAAACATTTAATATTTCTGATGGTTGCGATGTATGTTAAATGCGTTTAGAAATTCAGTGAAAGACCCTGTGAGCAGACAAATAACTCTGATGAAACTCTATGCCACAAACTACTCTACACATCACATATTTACGCTTAATGAATTCATGACACAATGAACAATTTGCAAGGCATTACTCGATCAATTCCGCAATCGTTAGTATTATTAGCGCTAATTCACGGTAATTACGAAGTATTGACGCGCGAGGCTTCTTCTTCATTGACTCTCGTAAAGCGAAAAGTCGCGGAGTCGACACTAAAGTTGCAAGTTTACCGAGCCCGCAGCCGATAAAACGTTATTACCTCACTTAACTTTATATTGATTAAGCCGAGAAAATATTACTTATCGAAAATTTTATGTTTTGGCTCATTACTGCCATTAGGTTTCGCCAAACAAACAACGTTCAATTTAATGGACTCTTTGTTTGACGAAAATTTTCTTAGATTGGCTTTTAAGATCTTTTTTTCTTGAAATTTGTGGGATTAATAACTGCATGAAAGGGTTTAATGTAAAAATTCAAATAAAAATTATTGGCCTCAGATTTATGCTAAAGCTCATGTTTCCATCAATAATTTTTCGGAAAAATTGTGACATTTCACGTTCGGCAAACGATTATTTATTTAGGGTGGTGCGAAAATGGGAAAACAGCAATCGATCATTAAAAACATACACGCGAAAATGATAAATTGTGCGGTAGGTAGGAACGGAAAGCTTTCCCTCAAGAACTTGTCTAATAATTTCGCCGCTGTCGACATCGGCTATAAAATACTTAATCTGTGCTTTTATTGAGGATTACATTGCATAATCCATAAGTATCCCGGGGGCATACTGCGCGAAATATCCCGCCCGGCAATTCCATTTCCCCCCTACACACAACATATTTATACGTACAGAGAAGAACATTAGGGATACAGTCACGAACTCTCCTTTCTTTTATAACTCGAAGAAGCATCGTTTACACAAAAACTGCATACGTAAAGCGCCCATACGCGATATTTATTATTATTGCCTATTCGTACAACTGTGTCATCGGATCCATAAAATTATCCTTATCATTGCGTATACTACTACTATCTTTCGCTCTCTCTCAATATGCATCAAAAAAAAATCCCAACTCTATACACTTACATAGTATGTGCAATAAAACAAAGATTGCAAGTGGATTTTCGAAGAAATGCTCTCTTTGAATACTAACATGTGCAACAAAATAACAGTCCATTTTCATGAATGGTATAAGCAGTTTTATTCTTGCGATGTGATGTACTACATTGTTAAACATTTTTATGACGATTTTTTAATTTTGATAAAAGGTTTTTTAATTATGTATTGGATGGGCTATTGGGCTAGGAATTTAAATTCACAAATTTATTATATGCACAAAAATTCGAATTTTGTGATTTCAGAAAACTTTTTTGAATATTCCATATTTGAGAATAATAAATAAATTAATTAATTAAGGAAAAAAGGGAATTTAAAGGGCCTTTTCAAAGATTCCGTTTGGAAAAGTTAACTTTAAACATAAACAGCGAAGGAAATTACTTTTTTTATCGGAATAATTATTAGATAATCAGGTCTAATTTAAACAAATACAATCCCACAAATAATCATATTTTTGAATACATTGAAAAATTATCTTAAAGACCCAAAAAGTAAAAATATTTTCAAACTGTTGTTCACAAACAAATAGTTAGTGGTATTTGAAGTATACAAATTTACTAAAATAAAATAAAATAAAATGTTTAAAAGTTATGAAAATAAAACTAAGCCCCTAAATACGTGGTCACCCAGTACATTTGCAATGATGCTATTTGCAAAGACTAAAGTATTCATAAAATTTTCTTGTAGTATTTATATTTATGCAGTTTATTTGTAAATAAAAAATAATAATTGAATGATTTAATTTATTACAAAAAAAAAAAAAAAATATTTCATTCATTATTTCGTAACTGTACTTTTCAAGTACTTTCCATAAACATATATGATAAAATTAGCAATTATCGACTTTCATAAAAAATTGCACAGTTTACTTTATCCATATAATACAAATTAAACTTTCTTTAATAAAAAGCTCGATAATTTGATCAGAAAAACTCAACATGAAATAAAGCAATATCGTTGGTTAACAATAAAGTTGAATTGGAATTGAATAACCGTTTAATGGGGAATTGTGTTGGGTTTTTGGAGTAAAAAGGTTTTATACATTTTACGCATACAGCGGGCCGAGATGCGCTTATTATCATCGCCATCGCATTGGAAACGAAAAAGGCCCTTTGAAATGCGTGACAAGCAAACAAATGTTACAAGAGTGATTTGATGATTTGGGATCGCGCCACCGACCGTCGTCTCTCGTCTCCGAACTAACCACCACCGTTGTAATAACATACACATAGCCATCACTCATTTGGATAGTATTGTAATCTGACGTTGTTATTATTCCGAGATAGCAGTAATTGGATGGATATACGAGCCGTTGCTCTACTGCACAAAACGCAGAACAGAGAAGCACACAAAAGGTGATGAAGCATCAGCAATTTTTCAAATGCGCGCATAAATGTACTCCTCTCTCCTCCACGGACGCTCAATATACTTATTACCTACTCATTTATAACTCGCATACTTTTTATTGTGTGTCCTTTATTTACATCCACAATAAACACGTCAATGGGGACGGGCCAGGATAAATATTAGCTTAGTGATGATTAATTAATGCTTTTGTTTCTCCCTTGGTCCAATTTATTAGTTATACGGCCGCTCGTGATAACTACATGCAAAATTTATGGCAAAAATTTATCTTGTTTTTTTAATCACTTTACCTACGTAGGCATTTCATTTAGTTGCTCCACAAACTAGTAGCTTTAAACACATTTAACAATGTTTTAAGGGGGAAAGTTCTAATATTAGTTTTGGAATATATGAAATATCTGTGTTATCAGTTTCCATTATGTATTTTAACTGTAGGGAGCGCTGTGAAAGGGACTGTAATGATAACATTTTAAAGCTTTTCAAATTGAAGGCAAACTTTCCAAAAGAAATGTTTAAATGCGCAAATAGACGTATTGTGTGAGAAGGTTTTCGGGCGAAAGTTGTTGTATTGCTATTGGCAGGATGGCTTGGCGCACAAAACGGAAACGTCAAGATTGTTTGCCAACTTCCAGGCAATCCTAAGTGATCCGGACAAGCGTCCAGACGGATTTTCAGCTAACATGCGTGAAACGCATCATTCTTTTTTTCCACTGTAGTTACACTAGTTTGCCCACAAACACATTTGGGGGAGAGATAAACACAGTTGCGTAACGTAGTTACAGACAGACAATCAAAAGTTTTTCCTCCCTTGATTTGTACGTTTTATTACTTTTTTCCTCTTTGTTTTACGCCGCTGCGTTTTTTCGTTTTTTGTTTTTTATTTCGATCGTGAAATCTGTAACGTTGTTGTACGCGGAGACAGGTAATATCAGCCCAATGGATAAAATTTATACCAATTAAACGATTTTGAGAGTTTTGATAAATTCGCCCGTTCGCAACCATTAATATCAATATCTGCGGCCGAATTCGTCGCAGCCAGATTAATTTCCAACCAAATAAGGATTTATGACTTGAAAATACAAGCGACTTTAATCATTCGTTAGTGGCGGCAACGACGGCGGCATTAACGAGCGCCGCGAAAAAAGGAAAAAAAAAGAGGCGAAAGCGAAACAAAGTGCGCAGTCATCAATGGCAGCCGGATCCGAGAAATTGTTTCTATCTCGCAAATCAATTTTCATCTCTCGGTGCGTTTATTATTGAATTCTTCTCCGTTCCTCGCGAATGCCATAATAATAAGTAAGGATCTGCCGGTATTACAATAATACGCAGGAGGAAATGGAAAAAGTGTTGAGATTGCTGAAGCTCACTTCTGGCGAAAGTATACGTGGTAGGTGCTCCTCTTTCGTTGTGCCGGTGACAAAGTCCTGAAAATCTGCAGGCTTTGTTGGATGTGTACACACACACACACACGTACACAAATACACCTGCAGTCAGACATATCAATCCGACACTCGCCTTTTTCCTTTCTGGGTCAAAGATCTTACGAGATCTCCTAATGTAAATATTCTTAGCGTCTCTTTGCGCCATCACCGAAAGTGTCTGCACGTGTAATGTCGTTACCCACCCCTTGTTTTCCCCCGAATATCCTAGAATTCTTCCTAAATACATTTCGGAATTACTGCCAATACTCGCCATGCCATCCTCCCCAGAATAACACTTCGTATTTCGCCTTTTTTACAACCTCTACCTACTACCGTTTGCCTTACAGTAATTTTTATTAATCGAGCTTGAAAATTGCGTTTATCTTCTTTATATATTTCAAGGATTACATCGTGTCTTTTATTTTAATAAAATGTTAGCTGGATAAATTGGAATCGATTCCGAGTTTCTATAGTGTTATTGCTATTATATTTACCCTCTGAATCGTCTTTAATTAATTGCACTCAGATAAACAGAAGAAAAAAACAATCGCTTCTGAAATTTCCCAAATTACCTTAATAAAAATCAACTTGAACGTATTTTTTCTGTTGTTACACACATATATTTATACTTACATGACGGTAAGGTTACGAAAATTTGTTAAAAATATTTTGTTTTATATTTTTATTTATATTTAGTTCTTTTTCTAGTAGACCAGGAAGTATTTAGCTACTATTTTCCACTTATAATGGCCTTTTCACAATCAAATTAAAAAAAAGTGGAATTAACATGGGGCGAGAGGTGCAATACAGTGGTTTTGGGGTGCTGCGTTTTACTAGAGAGCCCAAATTAATATCCGGTATAATATTATGGTTGGCAAGTGGTTTGAAACAAATTGCAAAAGGAATCGTTTTAGAAGTAAAGGATTGGGGAACTAGAAAAGGCACATAGTAATAGCATTTTAGATGTTCCGCATGTCCATTAGTTATAAAACAGAAGGAACCGTTATTGCGATAGAACATAAATGAACATAAATTTCTAAAAAAATATTAAAAATAGGCACTAACATTTTTCAATAAAACATCTTCAAAATCAAAAATCACAAATAAACCACTTCAGAGGTAAAATTGAAATATATACTCGTACGTGGCGCTCATAAATCTTGAATTTCTTATAACTTAGCTAAGATCAGAATTGAAATTACGTTTTTAAATAACACCGAGTACATTATTTGCACAGAAGTTACTGAAAAATTAACGAAAGCAAATTCACCATAAATATCTAAAACTTTTACTGTTAGCGATGTTGAGAAGAAAACCAAATAAAGAAAACATTATAACAGAATATCTTAAATAAGCAAAATCTAATACTACACACATTATTACAAATTTGCCCCATCAAAAGTTTTTGGGATAAAATGTAAAAAAATAATTTTGGTAATCAATTATTAGTAATTTAGTTTAGATTAAAAAAATGTATATTTCATAAAAATAAAAATAAAAGGACTAAAGGAAATTTAAATTAAAAGAAGCATGTTATTTAAATTCATTCATGAAATATATGTGCTCCGTTTAACAACAACACAAGAACATTAAAATAATAGCAGCGTTAATGTAGGTGTAATACATAAAGGACAAAAGTTTGTGCCACAATTTGCAAACAACGTACAAGTGCCGTTTAAATAATCGCAAAACGAGGGATTAAATTATTTGCAGCCCTAAAGGGTCAAGTATTCTCTCAGCAATGCAATAAAATAATTCAAATACCGATACACTTCTCGCTGTCCATTATACCAGCGTACTATTCGCACATTACATGCACCCGGCATGAAGAGAAGTGGCTCAAAGCAATTGAAGAGAGCGGGAAGGGTTTGTGCGGTCGATGACACACATATTTCAAAACGAACAATATAATAATTATAAAAAAAAACGCGCCGGATAATTATGCGACACATAAATTCGCCTGGTTAGTGGAAGTGACACAGGTGGAAAGTATTTAATGAAATTTATTCCCGGTGCGCTTTTGTGTGCAACTGTAGGTACGCCTAGCAATAACAGTCATAATGCAACTAGACTTGTACTTAATTTTAATAAAGCACTAAGAGAGCGCTTTTAGCTGCAACACACGCTCCAACAACAAAAAGTCTGCGCTATAAGCAATTGCAAGGAGAAGTATTTATGTTAATAACAGTTGTCTGCTATTCCCTTTTCTGCAAATAGTAAAGTCAGTCAGTCAGACGGATAGCGAAGCTGCTGCATTCTTTATATGCGTAAACATAAACGAGTGAAAATGATAAAGAGCTGAGCGCTAATACATTGCAATTACTTGCACTGTGTCTTGCTTATTATCTCTTCAGCGAGTCCGGATTAATGAAACTGGAAAATGCTTTCTAATGTGTCGTGTCACTTAATTATTTGCGCTTTAATTCAGTCCGTCTATTCGCAAACTGCTAGAGATTACTTTATTTTTCGCCCATTCAAAAAATTTAATCAAATTTTATCTCTTTCGGACGGAGGAGTCTTATAACTTAATTTAAAATGTAAGCTTTTCAACAACAAAAGCCTCGGCATAAGCAATGTTCAACACAAAATTATTAAAATTGTCAACTTATGTTTTTTAATTCGAACAATAACGTTTAATTTAATTGGAATTTCATTCAAATATTTTCATTTCGGAAACAATTTATTAAACAAACAATGATCAGCATTGAAAACTAAGTTGAATAAAAGCACAAAAATGGCTTCTGTAAAAAAAAAAACTGCAAAACCAAAGGTGATTTTTAGAATTAATTTTCGTTGGGCTCTTTGACCATCAGCGCGCAAGCAATTTTTCGAATAGTTTTTCCGACCTTTGTATTCGTATTAAAATTATTATGTACAATAAGTACCCTTGTAAATTCAATTAAATCCAAACAACGCGGCATAGGATGTAGCTGAAAGCATTATAAAGGAAAAATTAGTGAAAATATAAAAGCTGCAAATTGCGTATGATCGCTTTATGTATGCTGAAGCACGTTTTTTTTTTGCTCGCTTCGTAATTATAATCAAACGAAATTTCCTCGCCCCCGATGCAGACGCAGAAGACTTTGCAAGCTGAGAGGGTCGCGAAAATTTAGTTACCGGAGATTGAATACGGAACAGCCAACAGGGTGATTGGCAGCACAGGGCGAAAACTGTCGCCTTTATCAGAACGCAGAGCGAGAGAGCAGAAGGGAGTCTCTTATTGTGTCTGTGTGTGTGTGTGTGTGTGTGTATGTGTGTGTGTGTGTTATTATACGCCAGACTGAAAAATATTGATTTTGCATATGATCTAGCCCTTAATATTCGAGACACCCTCCATACGCCACAAGTGCTCTTAAGGGCGCGCAAATCTCACCTCCGGATGACCGATTTGTAAGTGTCTATGAAGTCCAGACTGTAGTGCTGAGGACAGCGATAAGCTATTGAACACAGGCTCATACATTGAACGTGAGACGCACATATATCCACTTTAACAACTACCGACTACTATTGATGGCTTTGATCCCCGACATTCAAACGCAATATGACGATGTCACGAACAGATGACGCCAAGTCTTCCTTCCTCCCCCTTATGGAGGATCGCTCGGCCAGGACGTGCGAGCGCACCGGACGTGAATGGCAAACAGTAGTGCGGTCGAATTAGACCATCAGTCATTAGATATTAATCAAACAATATAAGGGAGGGCTGTTTTGGCGAGCTAAAAGCTTAAGATTTTATACGGAGCGGTAGGAAACGCAGAGAAATCAAACACTGCACTATAATAAAGGGAGAGGCGTTTTGCAAAGCTGTCGCGTCTAAAATAACAAAAGGGGTTGCGTTCTATTGCATCTGTATTAACATATACAGTGCGATCATTTAAGTAGTCCCCCCCCCCCCCCTGCTAATTTCTAAACTAGGCAACTTATGAAGCTTAAATTCTAGGCTATGTATATAGACGCTAGTCTGCCCTTGAAACTGTCAAAAACAGTTGAACACAGCCATAGGTG
>JASKGO010004186.1:0-17121 GCA_030556065.1 Holobus sp. GC000080
AATTAATAAATGGCCTTAGGAAAAAGTAAAACAACTTACTAAAAATTATTGACCCTTTTAGTCGCCTTTTACGACAAGCAGGGAATACTTTGGTGCTATTCTTTTAGTCTCGTGCCACCCCCAATTGATGGCACAAGTCCCGACACCAAACGGGGACTGAATAACTCAAGAAAAAAAAAACGAAAATTAAAAAGAAAAAAAAACGCAAACAAAATGAAAAATACTTATTGGATAATGAGAAGATGAGAATTAATAAGGAATTGTTTAAATAAAATTTAAAAACTTACAGTATATTAATTGTTCATTTCGCCTCATCCTTTTTCCATCATTTACTACCACAGGGTTTCTATTTATTAATTGGAAACCACTTCTGTGATAACCCAAGTTGAAAGCTTTTCAGTAAAAGTAAAGCAAACCATTTCCAATACGAGCCTATTCTAATCAGCCATCTGCTAAAGCTGGCACAGGCACAATTTCAATCAATGATATTTATTAAGTGAGTTGTGGTTACTTACTCAATGTCACATCATCTATCCAAACAGTGCTGTGGATGTCTCCATGGGCCCCCTGCAGCTTGTGGTCACTTCATTGTTTTACATAGGTTTTCATAACAAGCAAGAGGATACTTTCAACTTGGGCTTCTTAAAACTCAACATATCTGCAAAGAGTGCCGATTGTAAAGACCAATTCAATATATGCAATAGTTTTTGAAGGAATATTTACCTTGATATAGTCTCGGAGTATGAACTTGCAGTTGGCAGTGGTGGCTAACAGCATGATTAAACATGAATTGGAATGCCAAATTTGTGCTAACTTTGAAGAACCTTTCTTCTTGTTGCTTAATATGTGCTTTAACAACATTCGAACACTAAACAAACTAATAAACTAAAGACAAATTTAATGGAACTTACTGAGCGTAATGTAGCGCTGACTCGCCGGCATGCACTAATTTTTAGGTTATGTTTACCCATGTTTATGTTAACCTCTGGAACAGCTGATGGGAATAATTTGCGTAATCTCGACGACGCTAGACCAACGCTAGACATCCTTGGGATCCCTGCACCTTGCATTGTGTCCACTTCATTGTTTACAAAGGTTTCCACATTTTCCTATGGATTTCCTACCTGGTGGACAAGAATGACATTAATTGTAGATATTGTAGGCAACTAATAAGATGGAGAAACCTCCAGTAGAAAGAGATGTATTTAAAATTTTGATTACAACATTCATAAATTCATTCAAACCGAAGTACAATCAACGGTACTGATTACTGTGAAAAAAAAACTATGAAGTAGCTCCGAGGGACAAAGAGAAATTTGATCAGGAGATGCCTGCAGAATGGGAAGCATGGCTACGAGGGAGAAGAAAGGAGACTCCTGCTGATGCCTAATGAGCCTAATGATCCTAATGACTGTACAAATTAGTTTTCAACGTTTTGTTGCATTCATTCATTTGTTAAAAGAATATAACAACCTTAATTGTTAACTTCTACTAATTCAATTATGAAAATCATCTGTATTTATAATGTGTGTATAATAATAATAATAAAAACTATGAAATATATTCATTCATTGTAGTCTATTACATTGTTACTGGGATTGTGATTGCCACAAATCGTTATTGTTGATGGTGCAATATATTTGTTTGCCATCAAACTTTCATCATGATTTTTGACTATTAATTTGTAACATTAAAGAAAGTAAAGTTTGGTTGTTTGTGTTGGAAATTATTTTATCATATAGGGAAGGATTGATTATATCGTAATAACTATTAAATATTCCGAAAGGATTAATTAAGCAGGGATTAATTAAAAAAAGGTGTCAGTTTAATTTTATAAGATAATTACAAATTAATTAAAAGAACTCAATTAATTTTGAACTAACAGTACCTACAGTTTCTACATTGGAATTAATTTAGATTTATGAAACTACATTTATAACTAACATTATTTAACTAACACTAATTATTTGCTGAATTGATTTAATTTAACCTTCATTAGATTAGTCCGAAAAAATATATTATTTATATATAATTATTTACATAAAGAAATGATGATGATTTTAATGCACGATAAGAACATATAATTGGATTAAAATTATTAGTTCAAAAGGTGCAATTGACACGTACAGAAGGAGTAAATTAGGGTCCGTATAATTTATTGATTAAGTAAGTTAATCCTCCATGTACGTATCGAGCGCCAAGAAATTTAGTAGTCTTTCCCACTGTATTATTTATTGCTAACAGCCTAACAGCTAACATGCTATTATTTACTACTGATTAACAATTCAGAATTCTCCTCTAAGCAATTCACTGAATGATAAAACGAAAAAAAAATAATAAGTTAATTAATGGATCCTTTGTGGTTCATGTACCCTTCGAAATGGCTACTTGATATCACCTTGTCGATGGCAGACCGTTTGAGTCGGGTGCAAGTGGCCACAAGGGCACCGCTGAGTAGACACAGAAGTCCACCGGCTACGGCCAATAAGGCCGAGAACCACCCAGTTCTTAGACAAACATTATTCGGGTCTTTCAAATCTAAACAAACAAACAAATTTTAATTATCATTCTATCTATTTGTTTTATTTTTTAATAGACATTTAAAACGAAGTTATATAATTTTGTTAAATAAATTGACAAAATTTGTGACAGTAAATTAACTGTAAAAATCTAAGTGACTCGAAATTGGTTATTTTTTTTTTTGTTCCAATAATAAGTGGCAAGGGTGTTGTTTTTTTTTTGTACTTACTTTGAGTGGAATTTCCATTGAGGTCTTCTTCTCCTTCTTGAAGTACTCTCAGAGATTGGAATAAATTGATGTTTTCCGATAATGATGGCGCTTGAGTGGTGCTGCTAGTGATTTCTCTTCGTTTTCGACTGCTTTTTATGTTTCGCCAATGGCATGGCTGCGACTACAATCATTTAAATTTCAATTTAGACTTCTTGAAATGGCTAATTTGTTGAATTAAAAACTAAATGATCAATTTGATAAATCCGGAAAGCAGTCAGATTATCATTACTCAAGCAAGATAATAATTAATATGACCAAAAGGACTTACCGGACACCTTCCGTGACACATTCGGACATCGCACTCAATATACAGAGCTGGCGATCCGGTAAAGCGGAAAGTCTTCATATAAGCGAAGATTTGCGTTTCAAAGACACCACTTTCACTCCAGGACCCTCTGAATCTTGAGATTAATTTATCATCAACTGGGCAACTGCAAATAATTTTACAGCTTTATTTTAGGTTTTAAGTTTTATTTTAAATTATGTAAAGGTTTAATTAAAATTTGTGCGAAAAAATATCTGTAGAATCTTATATACAGGATATTTCATATTAAAATAAAAAAAAAAAGTAGAAAAGAAATAAATTTCATCTTCTACCATTCTTTGCTGCAGGTTCTTACCCGTATTCATCGATGAGTTGAATTTTTTTCGTTGCTCCATTATGGGCGAAGCAATCGTTTACAACTATATCGAATCCATCTGGAATTAACAATTTAAAATGGTTCTTAGTATAAAAATCATCAGTTAAAAGAACTTGGGAAATGGCAATAAAAGTCTATTAAAAAAATCGACTAAATTAAAGAAAAAAAAAAAAAGCAAAGATTAATATTGATTAAACCGAACAATTTGATTAAACCGGAAGTAATACTAAAGTAAATTAAATTTTATCAAAAATTGATTGGTAAACGTAAAGAAATAGAATAAAATAATAGAAAAAAGTAAGAAAAAAATGAAAGGAAAAATCTTACCGTATTTGCTCCTCATATAAATAATCAAAGTCAAAGGATCGCCGACCCTTACAGGACCCGTCACTCTATTTCCTTGCGTTCCGTAACCATAGCGGATTTCCATGTAGCATTCCGGAGGCGTCAATGTGAAAACCACAGGATTACCCGTTGCCACCCTGTATCAATCATAAGCATAATTATATAAATATGATTAAATATGATTAAAATTTAAGAAAAGCAGTCTTCATATGATAATAATAACTGCATCTCCAACTTACTCAACATCTAAAAATGGGAAGGTGACAGTTTTCCAAAAATCGTAACCATACTCGCAGGTAACTTTGAAATGTTCATCGTATTCCTCTTCTATTAAAGGATTGTACTGTACGGTAACAGTGTTCCACATGAAATTTTTCTGTAAATTACAATTGTTTCGAAATTATAGAGTACGCTAATGATATGTAAACCGATTAAATGTAAGTGTATAAAATGAGATAGTTTTTTTTTTTTTTTTTTTTTGATAAGCGACGCATTAAGGAAAGCAAACATCGCTCATTAACTTACTATAAAAATAAGCATTCTTAAAGTTGCTCTTGAGATGAATAATATTAGATGGGATAAAATTTAGGTAAAGTTGAAGGTATAGATACTATAAATGTAAAGGTAAATGTAGGTTTACTTGGATAGAGGTAGTACGCGAAACAGTGAAAGAAATGAAATTGTTACCGTGGGAGATTTTCTGTTGTCTTCGTGATGGGTGTTCTTGCCCAATGTGCCGCATCGATTCAGTTGGATGTAGAATTCGTAGTAGTCTCTTCCGGTTCCGTTAATGTACATACAGTCCGGATCATAAGCATATCCTTTAATTTTCATAATTTGAAATTATTTTTTTATCACAATGTGATTGTTATAAAGTTATTTAATTTTGTATATTTTTTCCACATTTTAACAAGTGCCCAGTATAATTAAAGAAATAAAATATTAATTTACAATTAATTTAAAATTTAAATTCTATTACTATAGGTACATACGAAATACTGTGGTGAAATAAGAACGTAAAAAACAAATATTTAATTTAAAAAAATATTAAAAACTCCCAGTATATTTAAGTGCAAGAAAAAGAAGAAAAGGCTGATTGATTTTACTTAGCTTTGCGAAAGAATTTCGTCCTAACTAAAGGGTATGTTAACTTTTAAAATGCGGTGGACTGTTAAAGGGCAGTAAAAAGTTAAATGTTTCGTCGACCTCTAATTAGCACCGGAAATAACACGTATCAGGATTTAGTTTAACGCAGGACTGGAGAGTGCTAAACATTTACCGGAAAATTAATACTCTCTATTTCAGTTGCGTTAAAATACCTGCCAATCATATTACCTCTCAAGTTCAATTAACGTTGAGTGGCTTAACATATACCGGGTGCTCTCTACTCTCCTCTTTTCGTATAGTATTGAACAGTGCCGGATGTTGGCATTTTCAGAGAAAGAGAGAGAGAGAGAGAGAGAGAGAGAGAGAGAGAGAGAGAGAGAGAGTCTTTAAAATTAGGAAACTGTTAAAAATAGATTAAAGGTGTTTGAAAATGAAGAACGCTTCCTTATCTCACTTCACCTGTACCTACGGAGTACCTAGCTGTAATCCCATAAAGCGTCTTATTTCGCTCTTTGTGCGATAACTGCTCCGTTCTTGATATCGTCAATTATCGTGTGAAAATGCACTTTGATAATTCGTTCACGACGCATAACTGTTACTATACAAAAACCGCACGATTTGCAATAATATTCTGCATAAAATACTTCCAAGACAATTTTCTTATATTTTATATTTGTACATTCATTGACGACAGTCAATGGCACACTGAAATCCGAATGTATTTTCCATTTCTAACAAATTAAATATATAAAGAAGAAAATTAAATTAAACTGAAGTAAAACAGCATAAAGAATTTGGTTTACTTTTGAAACTACTGATCAACGGCAAAACAACAGCAGCAAAAATATAATTAAACGACCCATAAACTTTTAATGCTTAAATCTTAAATGGTTTAATGAGATGAAGCGACAGAAAGTATAGCAATTAAATAAACGGGCGTAACGGATGCTGATTTTTTTATGGAACCGCATTCCGAAAAGGAAGTGCAGATACAATGCAATATCTAATTAAGAGGGAAATTTTCAGTGACCTTCAATGGCCTTTTCGACACATTAAAACTTTCGCAGAGTGCAGACCTTTCATTACATCTGAGGGCTATTAAACAATAGCTAAGTATATTACATGAAATTACTGAACGTATACGTTGAAATTGTACAACTTTTAGCAAATGCAGCGACGAGCCCAAAGTGTTATTAGCTGCACTTTTAAAAATTCTGTTTTTTTGTTTCTTTTAATATTCAGCCGCAGCAGCATCAGAAGTAGCAAGTGAAGAGCTTTTATTAACTCTACATGTAACACATATAGTATACTGTTTAGAAAGAGTTATACCGTTGCTCGATGCGAATTTGTTGTGCACTTTATTACAAGTAATTGCCTATTGTGCTTATCCTATCAAATTGTTGAAATTTCTGTTTTCTGCATTTTTTCACTATACACGAAAAGTTATTTTGTTCTGGAATACTTAGATACTGTTTACCGATTCATATCTGTTCTGTTTATAAACCTATGGATTTAAATGGAATAATTATTTTTCTTTAATGCAATTTTTAATTGCTTTATTTTTTAGTTTATTTAAATATTAATTGACTGATCCTAATGGCTTATTCATCTAATTCTACTAATTACACTACCTTTAATAATCTTTAATAAATTTTTAATTTTAATAATTTTCTGATTTGATTCAGAGTGATATCTTTGGGGGTGGTAATTACTGACGCAAACATCGACAGCGCAACGTTAGCTGCACGCGCGACCGGACTATAAGCAGAGCACGTCGAGTAAAGTCGAGACCGACTGCTTGTGAGGCTAACGTTAGCGCGTAACGTACTTGTCGGCCAGTGATAGCTGTGGCAGCGACTTATAAATGAAAACTAAAAATATAATTATTGTAAATTAATTAAATGGCTGGTTAAATGGTCATTTAAAAGACCCTATATTTGTTGCTCTAGCTTAACTAGTTCAAGAGTAATTAATTATTTTCTGATCCTTCATAAATAAAAGATATGCAACAAAAAGTCCAGATAGTAATTTGCTAATAAAATCTTAATTAATAGGCCGATCTTAATAGTTTCTACACCTAATTATTGCTAATCAGATTGCCTATGATTATCTTAAATAAATATTTAATTTAAACCGTTTTCAGATATTATACAAGGTGATTTCGTTGGTGGTGGTAATTACTAATTACTTGCGAAAACTGACGCAGTTTTTGATCGTTACATAAACAATGAAAGAGACAGTTCATCACTAATATCGATTTTTTTTCATAAACTTAATTAAGAAAAAATTAATAAGACAAGATTCAGTAATTGACGCCCCTGATATGTATAGAATGTAAGAAAATTCAAAAGAACCGCACAATTTTCAAAAACATAGAAAATTAAAAGTTACGTGTAACGTAATGAAGGTTATCAAGTGTTAAAACGTATTACCGGCTTCAAATTGTCGGCAGAAATTCTCTTCTTCCTAGTCTTCTGCCACCACTCATCGATTGCGATTGCATTCGCTTATGTAATTTCAACCATTTTAAGTTGGAAAAGCGCGTGGAGTGAGCAGCACGGCTATTTGAAAATTGCCTATCATATTAAATAAAATACATATGGGTACCATTACTTGTAGTAGGCATTAGATGTGTTGGTTCGTGTGGTAAGTGATCGTTTAGTTGCCGCAATTGCCAGTTATTTAAGGCCATTATGAAATTTTATATCTTCGTACCTATATTCAAAATGTTAGTGTTACTTTTAATATAATTTCTGTTGCAGCAGTACACTTAATTCAGCCACTTTATCAATTGCAAAATTTTATTTTTATTTGATAAAAATATTAAATTAATGAAAATAATAATTTAATTAAACAGAAGTCTTTATCGTAAATTAGACTACTGATTTAGTTTAAAATTTAGAGAGAAAAAAAAATACAGTACTTTTCCTTTCTCTTCCTAATTAATACCCTATGCTAAATAAGTACTTTTATTTCTCCTATTCAATATTTAGAGGGTCGAGGTCGTAAATTGCATCTACTTTCTACCATTCTCACCAGTCACCCTGTATAGATAATGAATTAAAATAATGAATCGTTGAATTGACTCACCTGCTGAATAGACGAGACCTGTAAAGGATCCGTTGAACCCGACGCGAATCTTCATGTAATCATCCTGACATTCAGCCTCTATATCTGCGGTGTGTGCATGGAACAATTGAAAAATTAAATTACAATTAAGCGACGCAGCAAATAGTGTCGTGGTGTGGAGGAAGAGACAAAAAATGAGAGCAAATTCGGAATGATGAACAGTATTATGTACGTCTTTACTCGGAAAATTGAATTTTAATAGAGCCGAGCGACTTAAACGCCTCAATTATATCATCCTACTCCCACGCATTTTTATACTATATTTCATTTTTTTTTTTTCTTATTTTCGTTTACATTATAATAGTTCAAGTTTTGTACATAAACATAAAAATTTAATTTATATATAAGGGTAACATTTTGATAACTTTTCCTCAAGTATTAAGAACTTTTTTAAGCTTTTAATTATATTTTATAATAGAAAAAGGATAACTAATCATGAAGATCTTTAAAATTCATCAATTGTTTTTTTTTTTTTTTTTTTTGTAGCAATAGTACTAATTTGATTCATCGTGTACAATTCAAATAATGAAACCAATAAAATAATTTAGTAATTATTATAATATAAATAAGAAAGAAAAAAGCAAACGGTGTGTAGTAATTAAGGGATTTATTCGTATTAATAATTTTAATTGCATTGCCACAAATTGAAATATAAAGGATAGTTAGTTTGGTTTCATTGTAATTAAGCAATGGCAGGCAGCACGGCAGAAATGATATCTTGATATGTCTCAATTCAACGTGTATTTTATGTTTCGCGATTATTGTCGGCCCGTGTCGTACAGGAAGGCCATCTCTTCTTAAGCAATGTTAACTACCTGTTTGTTTTACGCTTTTTTTTTTAATTTATTTATTTTAAAGCACCATCGTTGTACTCACTGTTCGACCGACTATTGATTGCTTGTTAAACTTAAAGAACCTTTTAATTTTCACAAATATTTCGAATTTATGTTACGTTAATAAAAAATTGATTATTTATAAAGGAGACATAAACTGCAAGTTATTACTAACAAATAAGAAATGATATTTTAGTTAATGAAAATGGAGAATAATAGGAAAAAGTTTTAAACAATCTTTCGTTATTAAAAGAGCATCAAATAAAAGATTTAAAAAAAAAGATAAAAGATTAAATCATAATTAAATTTTTGTTCTTCAGTGCAAAACTTTTATTCCAAACTCATGAAAAACTTATTAATATTTTTATTATGTAATACGAGTAGTAAACTATTAGTATTGTTTTCCATTTGTAAAGCTTTTTTTGTTTTGTTTAAATGGTTATTAATTTTAAAACATGTTTTTTAATGTAAAGAAAAGTTTTTTTTTGCATTTTTATAATGGCTAATTTGTAGTTAAGAATTATTATATAATAAAAAAAAAGAAGAAAATTTTCTAACATTTATTTTTCATTGTTTAATTATAGTAACAGTTTAATTCTTAATATGACTGAGAATATTCAGGGTGCATTAATTGAATCTTTAAAATAAAAAAATAAAAAAATAAAAATAAAACACCAAGTAAAATGATTTTTGGATGTTATATAAATTATTGAAAAGAGAAGTATAGCAATAACAGCAATAATTATAAGAGAATTGTAGGTCAAAATAATGAGGCAAACAGTGGTTTGGTATCTTTGAAGGATCGCGACGGTCACTTTCGATCTCATCTGACCGGAACAACTTCAACTTACTAGTGAAGTCAGTTGGCGCGAAGAAAAGAGAAGAAGCAGCAGCACAGGCAAAGGCACAGGCACAGGCAAAGGCATAGCAAACGATATGTGCGGGCCTTAGCCAAGGAAATAAGAAGACCTCGCTCGTTAAAAGTACCTATCTATCTATAGGTACGTAGTATAAGAAGTGAGTGAGTACATATGGTGAGGTGAGATTCGCTTGCGTTCTGTTGCAGCAGTAGAACTTGCATCATCAGCACCGGATGTACTTTCAGTCGGTTACTACTTACTTACTGGCCGCCGTTTATGTGTTAGTTACATATGCACACCTATTGCCATTAACCAAAACGAAATCGAAACGCGTAAAAGCCTCTTACTTTTATTTCGAAGTCGTAATTGTAATTGCGTCGATCTAAGAAGTCGATAACAGTTCACTATCTGTACACTAGTCCTAGTCCAGCAGCTATGTAGTCTCCTTTTAGTATTGTTCGTTGCGTTTTGCTAGTTTGGCAAAGTTAATGAGAATACGCCCCGAGCCGAAGAGTATGTGAAAATGCGAAAATGCGAAAATGCGAAAATGCTATGGACTAGAAGGGATACTCGTACTCACGTTGGACGCGGGTGTTGTTGAAGCGAAACCGCCGGTACTCGCGGTCCCACGTGTCCAGTCCGTTCGGCTGCCGCCCCCAATCCAAGTCGTCGACGGCCTCCTCCGCAGGATGAGGATCTCGACGGATTGGCGGCACTGGAACGTACGCGTTGTTTTCTCCGATGAATACAACCTGAAATCAATCAAGCTATTGTTAATTAAATGTTTTCCCCCAAGGAAAAAATATACAGGATCTTTTTAAGAATGGTTTTATGTCATTTCATTTTTAACTGATGTGACCGCCTTGTATTGACTGCTGAAAATCAAAATTTGAATGGCAATATTGCATAAAAGTAAAGGCCAAACTATTGCACAGCTTATGACAATACAATATTGAGTAGAAAATTAAAATTGGTTTGGAGGTTTGGAAAGGAAGAAGCCTTGCCTTATCGTAATTACCGTCCTCTTTGCTCACTTTCTACACAAAAATCATTTCCACCGTCTACCTTAAATAGGATGTGATAGCTTTCCAATCAATTTAAAACTTAACTATTTAATAGTTATACTTTTTCCAAATTATTTATGGCTTTAAAAATATTAAAATCTACCGCCGAATTGAAAAAGAAATGGACAGAGTCTGTTCGCATGGATGAAAAAACAATAAACTCTGAATAAATACTCATCCATTGCATGAAAAATGAAAAAAAGTAACGAAATGAAACGCTTCATAATTAACGAGTTTAATTTTATGCAAAAAGCAAAGAATGAAATTATGTTAATGAGTTTTTACTTAGTTTTTCCTTTTTACATAACATTTTTCGCACATTCCTGCACTCACGTTTCATTTTATTTTTTATTTTCTTATTGCAAATATTGCCATTTGATTATAAATTTAATCGCAAATATAAATAAATGCAAAATTAATAGAAAATGTTGCGTCTTAAATAATAAAGTTAAATAAAAAACTTACATTAAAGTTACGCAATTATAATTGTCTGGCCAATTAGTTAATTGCCATTTTGGCCGATCGTTAATGTTAAAACAATCAATTCAATAAATTCAATATTTGCAAAAACAAAAAATTTAACTTTTAATTGCTAATTACGTGTACAGTAAATAAAGTATAAAAATTGAAAGCAAAGTAAAACTTACAGACTCGCGTTCGCTGGCATCTTGCGACAGAGCCTCCCTCGTTAAATTATCCTGTTTCTTCGACAAGGTCCTTCTTTGGATAGCCGTGGAAGCTTCTGCAGTACCATCGTCGACTGGTGTTTCCTCTCTAGTTGGACTTTCTATGCTGACACTTGAACTGCTGCTACTAACACTTAATTGTACTTCTGTGTCATTTGTTTCCGCTGTCTCTTGAGCACTATTTACCTAAATTTTTAATTCAATTTTCTATTACGTATACTTTCAACAATAAAAACAATTAAATATTCTGGATGAGCCAAGGTTGGACTAGTATAAGTATTATTTACTAAATTTAATAGAAAGATTAATTTTCCAGAGCTTTTTTTTTTACAAATTAATATTCGAAAGACACTTAATACCCTTTAATTATTAGGCATCCTGTATAATGTTACTTAATTAATTAATAATAATTAAATGGTACTTTGTAGCAAAATAAACCAATTAAAATTTGATTTAGATTAAATTTTTATATACAAAAGTAAGTATAATTAATTTCCAGCTACTTTTTTTCTAACCGGAAGTGAATGTCAAGTTGGTTGACAATTATTATACAGGGTAATATGAACTGATTGAAAATTTTTGAAATCATCTTTTTTTACAATTTCCACCCCGTAAATTTAAAATTAATTAAATTTAATTAGACATTTTATCATTGTTATACATTTAAATTTTTAAAAATTGCAACTTACTTGTGGCACTGTAGATACTAATAAACAAATGAGCATCAATGCGCTGAAATCAAACAAAAAACCAATTAATTAACGCCAGTTTCAAGTATCCTAAAGTTAAAATTATAACTTCCATATGAAAAATTGAGCTTAAAAATCAATTTTTTTAGTTTCTATTTCGCATTTTCAATCAAATACGAATCGCATTAAGAGCTTGAAAAGTTTTTCCGTTATAAGGATGGATTTTCGGAAAAATCCCGATCGGGAAAAATGAAACTTCAGCAAGCTTAACTGAAGTCCTAAGACTGCTAAGTGATATGATTAGAGTGCGATGGTATTGAAGCGGTGCTCGTTGAAATAATAACAACAATTCCGACACGATATAACAATGGTAAATGCTGATGTTACACTCTTTATACACACAAAATTACGGAGCTTTGCCAGCCAGCGAGCGAATTGCTGAGTTCTGAGCCGAAGATCTAAGTAAACGCCGTGCGGAACGCTGTGCCGTTACGGCACAGCACTTCCCTAACAGGACCACAACACAACACAATAACAATGACTCCACCGTCAAACTTTTATTATTCTTCTTCAAAGTCTAACTTCGAAATCGTTAAAATCATAACTGTTTTTCTATTTTGCACTGTTTTAAGGACATTATAGACATTGCACAGTATATGCAAAAGACATGTCTTGGGGATGCTTCTTGTGAAGATTGATTGAACTCACAATTCTTGCTTTTCGTAGACACCAGTGCTCTATCAATGAGCTCAAGAGACCCATAAAGAGCTTCATAATTGTGAAAAATAATTTAATAATGAATTTTTATTGGTCACTTTTCTGTATGATTCGCGTGATTATCGGCTTTTCATTAATCAATTGTCGCAGATACATTTGAATTGCTATACATAACACATCTCCGTTAATAAGCGGAAAGCTTAACGCTAGTAATCACTTTTCCTCGTCGCATAAAATTTGAGCGTACCGTTTTTTTCTGCCATTTGTCACTCTTCTCTAACTCTTCTCTTCTCTCTAAAGTGCCATTCTTCTTGCCATATTTACAATCTGTAATCTGTAAACTGTGACTGTGAATGAACTCGCTGGCTCGCATCAAAAATATGTTGCTAATGTTAATGTCTCAAACGTTAGCTCGTGGGTGTTTAATAAATTTACTATACGAAGTTAAGGAATAGAGAAGAAATGAAACAACAGTCTGATGCTGTAACTAATTGCGATAATGTTTACAAAATTTGTCCTCCTGTTATTAATTCTAGAGATTTCGTTAACTTCTTCATTTTTATATTGTTTTTACAGTTACTATTTTAGGAAAAAGTTATTTAAAATTTACTACAAAAAAAAAAACTTTCTGTTTTCAAATTCAATTATTTCTTTATATTTTTCCATTTTTGGTACGATTATTTAAATTTAAAATTCAATTAATAATAATTTAAAAAAGTGGAAGCTCTAAACTTTCAAATTGAATTAATTAAAAAACAATTCAAAATGTAGCAAGTTTTAAAACAAGTTTAGCTCGAATTTTAATTAAATTTCAAATTTAAACGAACATTTCCAAATTAATATTAACATTATTACCCTATTGGCCCAATAAAATATTTTTTATAATTATAAAAAAAAATTAACAGTTTGCAAATAATAAATCAATAAATAAAAAGCAAATTGAAAAAATAAAATTGCAAAAAACTTATTACTTAACTTTAATCCAATAAAACAAACTTTCTTGAATAATGCGCAATAAAGTAACAAAATCCAAACTGATTAAATAATAAAAGAAAAAAGAAGTATGAATTTATAAGCTCAGTAGTCAGTTTACGAGCGCAGTATGAATTAAATTAATTAAAAAACACACAACATATAGCAATAATCATTGATTAATAACCTATATAAATATTTAATAACGAGAAAGTTTTAATATTATTCTTGTTTTTTAATTATTTGCAATATTAACTATAACATACACCTCAAATAAACAAACAAATAAATAAATCTAACTAAATGAGTTTAAAACAGTTACCTCATTTTAAAGCTGCTGCTGCTGCTGCTGCTGCTGCTGCTGCTGCTTTTACTGCTGAAAGCCATTGATTGTGCTTCTTGTGCTTAGAATTAAAATTCGCACGTGCAATTAACATTCACCACACACATTTAATTTATTTAATTAAGGCACATCTTTTTACGTGCACAATTTCGTACATTTTCACCACGCATTTAAACTTTTTCTTTTTTCACTTAGTTTTTTTCGTATATTTGTTTTTTCTGTTTTTTTTTTGTTTTGTTTGTTTTTCGTAGCGTTTATAATGAATTAGAATTTGGCAAAGGATCCTAGAGGATCTTGAAGAAAAGAACGATAAGTCGAGCAAAATAAGAGATATATTAAAGTTGAAAAACCGTTAAAAGAATGAATTGTTCGTTGGGTGGTTTTTTTAGTTTTGGTTTTTGGCGGAAAGCAAAAGGAGGATGGCTGATGATGATGTTGTTTGACGATGATGTGGTAATAGCTATGATGGTGCTTCTACTGTACTGTACAGTGTTACAAGTTACGATAAATAAGAATGAGGAAAGCATACGGGATTTACGCGAATGTATCTGAAGAAGCAACGTAGTGCTTCATATTATATATATGCCCCTACCACTTTAGCACACACTATTCTTGCAACTTTATTTTCTTTTCTTTTCTCTAAAAAAAAGTGTTTTTTTTTCTCTTTTTATTCCACCCTTTGATTACTTTTCAATGAATTGTAATAAATAATTTTAACTTTTTCTTAAAGTTAAAGATTTTTTTTCTGGTTTTTATTTTATTTTTTAAATTTAAAAGCTACTTTATACTGTTAAAAGGTAAAACTTTTAAATTATTAAAATATTTCACCATTTTTTTTACCCATAGTATAACTTTTTAATTAGTTATAATTTTATAAACTTTTCAATGATCCAAATCTTTACTAAACTCACAATTTAAGAATAAAATTTTAACATTTAAGTAATTTAATAATAGCATTAAAATAATATTAAAGAAAAAAATATTTAGTTATTAAAAATGAATCGTGAAGAAAAAGTAAAATTACTTTTCTTGGTAGTTATTATAAGAAAAATGTAAGTTAATTGGAAATGAAAAATGTAGAGTGTAACGACAACGAAATTTTAAAGAGATTTGCATGATTCCGATTAAGGAATAATTTGCAAGGCGAAATGGCAAAACTTTCTTTATTCTTCATCTAGTTAAAGAGTTAATAACCACTTTCATACCAAAGCTCACTTATTAAACAAGTGATGCTGATGGTTCTGGTGTTTTTTCTTCTTAAAAACATATCACGACTTTGTTACCGTTGTTAAAATCGTTAATGAGTCAGTTTAATTATTATTTTTTTTATAAATTTTAAAATATGGCAATTTTTATGATTTTTTAATTGACTTTCTTTATCCCTAAACCGAAATGGCCTCTTTGTGACTGCAATTTCGTCCGAAAAGTATTATTTTTCACTCGAAGGACTTAAAGGACTTTTCCAAGGGCTTAAAAACTCTAAAGAATTATACTGATTTAGAATTAAAATTATTTTCATTAAAACATTTGAAAATATTTATAAAACTAATCACTTTTTTATAGTATGTATAGAATAGATTTAGTAACGCTATTTAAATATTATATTTACCATTGTATATTCTTGTATCGGGTATTGGATTATAATGCAGCCACGGCATCTCTTATTAAACATGCCACGCTTCTGAAAGAAAGGGAGAATCAAACGATAATTATGACGATGATCTACACATGTCGTGCGAAGAAAGGAGGCACTACCTATATATGAGATCGGGATGGATCAATTTTCACAAACAGAGCATATACTTTTAATAGTGTACCAACGCTATATGTCTATCGATCTATCTATAGCAGATAGGTACATTAGAAATGCTTTTTAGAAAAATTATAATTGAACAAAATCAGCTAACAGTACACTCGTATTTTACTATTAACGTACGTGAAGAGAGAATTAACTTTACTTTTTACTCTTATTATTAATATACTACCAGTCTCCAGATCGATAATATAGTATACAATTTGAAAGAGTTATACTTGCATTTATATATCATCATTTCATATCATATGATATATGTATTTCCTTATTTACTTAATACTTATTGTTCGCTTTTAAACAGACATTAAATGGCATTCATTCAATATTTGTCTAATTGATAAATATTAAGTAATTAAATGTTATGTATTGGTAAAACTGTAATTAATATAAATTATTATTACGAATGCTTAAATTATCTTTAAAATTATAGCAAAATTGTTGATCTGGCCTAATTAGTTCAAAAGTTATTATAGTTTTTCTTCAGTGTGCACCTTGGGTTCGTCGTTCGGTGCATCGTTGAAGTCGTAGAGTAGTCTCAATGTATTTTGAATGGGACGCTCCGACATTAAAAGTACTTTTACAGATTGGATTATAAAATTAAAACTAATGAACCGATTTTAATATTTTTTTCATATAATTATTACTAATTAAATTACCTATTGTAATTTAAAATAAATTTTTAATTTTAATAATTTTCTGAATTTATACGGGATTTCTAATTTTAATTTTCAATTATTGTTTATTTTCAAAACTAGAAATATAATATTTATAGATAATTTAAATTTCTGATTAAATTGTCTTTCAAATGACACCAAAATTATTGCTCTAGCTTAATTCGTTCAAAAGTTATTAAAGTTTTTCTTCCGTCTTCGCGTTGGGTTTGTCGCTTGATGCAACGTTGAAGTCACTGAGTCTCCATGTATTTTAAATGGGGCGCTCCGACACTAAAAGTACCTTTACTAATTTTTCTATAAAAACAAAACTACTGGATCAATTTCAAAAATTTTTTCACTTTATAATTACTAAATAAATTGCCATTAATTATTTAAAATAAAAATCTAAATTTAAATGAATTTCAGATGTTATACAGGAAGTTTAATTATTAAATTTTATTTATTAAATACAATAAAA